>JAMFTM010000143.1:0-135992 GCA_023522825.1 Diaporthe ampelina
AGTAGTATTAGTAAGGAATTTAAACTTTAAGTTATAAACTTTATTAAGTTAAAAAAGTTATAATTAGATAAAATTAAACTTAAAGAAAAGGATTAAATAATAATAAAAAAGTAGAATAAAGAAAGTAATATAATTAAATTAAACTTTAATTATATTAGTATAATTATTTATATTATTAAGGTAATTAAATATAACTATTTATAAGTCTCTTTTTCTACTTTTTAAAATATTTTAATAAAAATTATTAAACCTATTATTATTAAATTTAAAATAAAAATACTTATAATATTTATATTTAATCCTTTATAAATATATATAAAAAAGAGCCTTTTTATTTTATAATTTTTTAAAAAAATTTTATATAAGTTTTTAAAAATAAATAAAAATATTAAATATTAGATATAATTAATTTAATATAAATAGTTTAATTCTAAAATTTAATATATTAGGTATTTTAATTAATATATAATTTCTAACTAATTAGTTAAAAATTTAACTTAATATAAACTTAAATAGGAAATAAGGTTAAAAATAATATCTTTATATAATTTATAATAATTTATAATATTTATTAATAATAAAAACTAAAATAATTATATTTTTTTAAAACTCTTATATTTTAATAACTTTTAAGTAATAACTAATATAATAAAATTAAAAATCTATATAATTAAAAAAATATATATATATTAGATAATATAAGGCTTATAATTTAATAAATTTAAGTAAATAATAATTTATTATTATTTTAAATAAATTAAATATCTATAATTATAAATATTTAAAAAAAATAGAAAATAAATACTAATATAGTTTATATTTATTATTATTATATAATCTAATAAGAATACTACTTAAGTAGTTCTTAATAATACTTACTAATAATAATTTAAGAATAAAGAATTTAAATTAATATATTATTTAGAAAAGAACTTTCTATTTAAGAATTTAAATAAGATTATTATAAGTATAAATATTTATTATTAGAGGATATTATTATAAGTAAAAAGCTCTTTATAGTTATAAATATAATATTAATATTATATTTATTATTATTTTTAATTAAATATTTTTACTAAATCTTCTTTATTATATATTATTATAAAGAAATATCTTATTTTATTTATTTTTTATCTTTTAAACTCTATTTTTATTAACTTTAAATAATATACTTTTAAGTAATAATCTTAGTTAAACTTAATACTTAATTATATCTTTTATATAAAATATAAAATAAAATATATTTAAAAATACTTTATATATTTTAATATCTTAAATTTATTATATAATAATACTTTATTATTATTAATAAATATTAAATCTTATACCTTATTATTATATATTATATAATAATATAATAATTATAAAAGTTATTTATTATTAATATTTTTCTTACTTTTTATTAACTAATATATATTAATAATAAATTAGTTTAAGTTTAATATTATTTTTATTAAGGTAAAAATTATTAGTATATAATTTAAATTAAATATTTTATTAATACCTATCTACTTATTTAAATAAAAGTCTTATATTATATATATAATTATTATATTCTTATATTTTTCTAATTTTTTTAATAATTTTTTATATATTAAAAAAGATTAATTTATACTTAAAGTCTTTATAATTATTTTAATTTTTTTTTATTACTTTTTTTTACTTAAATTTATATAATAGTTAAAATATTCCTTTTTATAAACTTTAAATAAACCTTCTAATAATAAAAAGATATTTAACTTAATATTAAAGTTTAAATTAAAAAATAAATCCCTATCTTAGAATTTAATAAGTATTTCTTTTTTTTTAATAAAAGCCTTATATTCTTTTACTAAAATACTATTATTTATTAATAAATATATTAGCTAAATTATATATTTTATTTTTTTATATATAATTTTCTCTTCTACTTAATTTCTAATATTAGAAAATTATATTTATTTTTTATTTAATTTAAAAACTTTAAAATAATATAAAAAAGATTAACCCTTTTTTAATAAGAAATATTTAATTTCTTTTATTATAAAGAATTTATTTTACTTTATTATATTAATAAGGTTAATAATAATCCTCTTATAGTTTTTTATAAAATAATTAAAATTATAAAATAAAAAGATTCTATTTAAATTAAAAAACTTATATTTATTAGGAATTAAGAAGTTTTTCCTAATAAAAATAGTTAAAATTCCTTTAAATTTAATAAGCTTATTATATTATTTATTAATAATTTTAATATACTAATAGTTATTTTTTATAAGGCTAAAATAAGTTAGACTTTTAAAAGTAGTCTTTTTTTTTTAATATTAATTAATATTAGTATTAGAACTTTTTTTTTTTATAATTATAAAAATATTTATAAACTAAAAAATAGAGCTTTTATTTAATTTATTTATTTTTAATTTAAATATTTTTATTTTAAATTCTATTTTTATTATTTTAAAATTATTTAATTTTATAAAAATATATTATTATTTTATTTATTATTATTATAATAAGTTATTATCTACTAGACTTTATTAATATTTAATTTTTTAATTTTATTTATAAGGTTATTTAAGGTTATTACTTAAATTAATAAGATAAATTCTTATATTTTTTTTTTAATATTTTATTTTAATTTTAATAAACTAATTTATTTATATTTATAACTTATATAAGTAATTTAATCTATTTAATTAAAACTATTAGATATAAATAGAGTATTTTCTACTTTTATATTTAAGTTTTATAAATATATTTTTTATTTTAATATTTTAATATTTATTTCTTATTTAGTAAAATTTAAAAAATTAAGATTAATATTATTATAATATATCTAATAGTTATAAATTATATAACTTTTATTAAATAATATATTATATTAAAAACTAATTTATTAATAAAATTAAAAATACTAAGATTAATAAAGTTATAAAATCTTAGTTTTTAAATAAAGCTTTATTATAAATAAATATTAATATTACTTTATAATATTTATAATTATAAATTATAAAAGTATATAAATAATTATAACTTCTTACTTTTTTTAATTTTTTATCTTTATTTATTTAATTAAATAAAAATCTAATTTAGTTTAAAATTATTTAAATATACTTAGTTTTTTTATCTAATATTAACTAATTTACTTTATCTATTAATATATAATTATAAGTTTTACTATTTATATTAAAAATATTTATATATTTATATAAGATTAAGATAACTAATCTTATAATAAGTAGTAAGGTAATATTAAATAAAATACTCTAATTAGATATAATATTATTTAATTAGAATTTATATATAAGTCTAAAAAGGATAAAACCTAATTATATTCTTAAGATTTATATAAAAATTAAATTTATTATAAATCTTAAATTTATTTATAAAATAATTACTTTTAACTTAATATATCTCTATTAGGCTTAATATAATTTAAAAAATAAAAATAGTTTTAAGATCTTTAAGACTAAGAAATTTAATAGCTTTAGTTAATTTAATAAATATTAATATAAATAGATTTTATCTTAGAATTAAAATAAGCTTTATAGGCTTTATAAAATCTAAGTTAAAATTAAATCTTAATAGGTTACTCTTTAATAAAGTTTTAATATAAGAATATTTAGTTTTTATATTAAGGTTTTAATATCTATTTATAATATAATAGGTAAATAGAATTAAAGCTTATATAATACTTATAACTTAGTTTTTAGGTATTTTAAACCTAAGAAGCTTATTAGTATAAATTAGATATCTTAGTTAATATAAATATAAGTAATTATATAGCCTTATAGTTATACTTTAATAATATATAATACCTAAGTAGTAATAAGTAGTATATTTAGGCTTATAATATTAAAATATCCTATATATTTTATTAGTAGCTTAGGTTCTTTATTTATTTTAATATTTATAACTAAAAGCTACTTAGAGTATATACTCCTATAAGTATTCTTTCTATCTTAGAGAAATTATAAAAAGTTAGGAAATTAAGACCTATAAATACTTATATACTTCTAAATAAGATATAAGTAATAGGTCTAAGTCCTCCTATAAGCTCCCTATATTAGCCCCTATCCTAAATAGCTAATAAAGTATAAACTACCCTATACCTTCTTTTCCCTACTAAGTAAAATATTATAACTCCTTACTAATATAGTAGGACTTATAGAAGATTAAAACTTTTTATTCTATTTATCCTAGTAGTATAACTTAGTAATTATATTCCTTTCTTTAAAGAATAGTAAAATTAAATAAATAACTAAATAATAAGAGATAAAATTACTATAATAATTATAAGTTATAAGGTAAAAGGTAGGAATAAAGTAAGAACTATTATTAAATACTAATATTTACCCCTATCCTATATATTTTTAGTTAGATATAAAGTATTAATAGAATTTAAACTAAATATCTTAAATAAAAATATATATATATAAATAATATTTTTAATAATAGAAACTTAGGTAGGATAAAGAGTAGTAATAGAGATACTATAGTTATTAAGGGATAAGCTATAATTAGAAGTAGTAATATCTCCCTCTTATTCCTAAACTATACTTCTTATCCTCCTATTATCTAAGTCTTAGCCTCCCTAACTACTTATAACTTATTTACCTATAAAAATAATAAGTAATTTAAAGGTTAATTTTAGTAATTAGCTTATTTTATCCTTATATTAATTAATACTTCCTAAGTATAAAAGTAAAAACTAAATAATAGTAGTAATAATAAAATTAAATTTAAGATTATTTATAATTCTTAACCCTATAAAATACCTTAGACTCCTAAAAGGTATATAACTATATTCCTCCTTAACCTTATAAGTAATCTCTACTTATTTATAATAATCCTTAGAATATATATATATATTATTATAACTTACTAACTTAAAACTCTATAAATTACTCCTATTATTAATTAAAGGGCTCCTAGCTAGCTAAAGATAAAGATTTAAATACTTAATATAAGAGGGTTCTATAAGAAGGCTATATTATAATAGGTAAAAAGGATATTATTACTCTTAGAGGTTAAAGACTTAAAGAAGTAAAGTTAAAATCTTATTAAGATTATTATAAAGAAACTTATTAAGGTAATTAATAATATTCTTAGCTATATAAATTCTAATAATAAGGAGATAATTACTATTATTATTATCTATATTTAGGATCTTTAAATAGTCCTAAAGGGTTATATAAATAATTTCCTTAAGATTAAAGATAAGAAGAATATTATCTATAATATATAACTTACTTCTACCTTCTAACTATTCTTTATCCCTAAGAATATAAATAAGGAAAACTTAGTCTAAACCTTTAAATAGTATAGAGTATCCTTACTATATATTTTATATTACTATTAGTAAGAATTTACTAGTATTTATTAGTTAAGAAGGAAAATATATATTTATTTTAAAAGATAACTCTAAATAATAATTTAAAAGGGGGTAATAATATATATTTAATAATATATTTATATATATAAAAATAGAAATAAAGATTAAGAAATAACTAATAGCTATTTATTATATTAATTAAATATACTTATTCTACTAAAACTAATATATAATATAGGCTAACTTTAAGTAAAGTTTATATAATATTATATTTAAGTTATTAAGATTAGTAAAATAAGCCTAATTAATAATTTTCTATATAAAATAAATACTTTTAACTAAATATATATCTACCTATTTAATATAATTAGAAAAAAATAAGCTTAAATAATATTAGGATAAGGATAACTATTTTATAGTTTTATATTATAGAACTAAGAAATAAATAAGGAATAACTCTACCTTTTAATATAAAATAGTTTCTTAAATATATAACTTTTTAGAATTAGTTAAAATTAAAACTTAGGAAATTATTATAATATTATAAAATTAGGGGTTTTAGTTATATAGAGGCTCTTAGGTACTTATTATACTAATTATATATTAATAGGGTCTTATAAATAAAGATATTATATATTAGCTAGCTAATCTACTTTATTAATAATAAACTATTTATTATTATAAATTTTATAACTAAATATTAGCCTATAAGAAACTAAAGAATAATACCTAAGTAATTTATACTAATATTAGTAATTCTAATAATAATATATAACTTATAATTAGCTAATATATTTCTTAATTATAAGTAGAGGAGTATATAATAGCTATATATTTATTATTACTCTTATTATTATACTTATATAAAATATAGCCCTAAAAGCTAATAATATTATTAAAGGTCTTCTTAGCTATTAGGTAGAATAGGTAGTATAGTTTAAATCTTAATACCCTCCTATATAAAATATTAGTAGAGTCTATATATAAAAATACTAATAGAGTTAAATTTAAAGTATTATAATTAATTATAAATAAGATAAGAATCTTAGTCTTAAAGGTAAGATATTAATACTATTATAATTAAAGTAGCTATAGTAATTTATTAGTAATATTATAATTAAATATAAATTATTAGATAAGAACTACTTTAAATAAAATAAGTATAATAAACTATAATAGATATAATAGGTAGTATAATAAGTAGCCCTATAGGACCTTTTTATTATTCCTCCTTATTTATTAGGCCCTATTAGAGTATACTATATACTCTAAGTTAATATAGTAGAGTTTATACTTAATATAATTTTAATTTCTTTAAAATATAAAGAGTAAAAGTTTAGTAACTTATCTTAGTAATAAAGTATAATAGACTCTACTTATATATATATCTTCTAATAATAAAGGTAGCTTTTATCCTTTTAGATATTAGCTAATTAAGTTATTATAGATTAGTTTATTATATTTATTATATACTAGAATAGATTTACTTTAAGAAAGTTATTTAAATTAATACCCCTCCTTAGACCTTATTTATTAAACTAAGTAATAATATATATAAAGGTTATTTAATAGTTATTAACTTTAAACTCTAACTTAGTTAAATTAATAGTAATAAAGTCTTCTAATTTAAGCTTATTAAGAATCTATATTAGGTTCCTTAACTTTTATATTATTAGGATAAGAATATATAATATAGTATAATTTAATATAATTTTTTAAGAGTATATAAGTTAGTTAATAGTCTAATTTACTTTTTATTTAATCTTCTAAGAGAGTTAACTAAGGATATATTATTATATTAGGGTAGTTTATAACTATTTAATAATATAAGAAGGTATTACCTTAAGGTATATACCCTTATTAAACCTAAATACTAAATCCCTAATTTATTATAATAAGATATTATTACTTACCTTTATTCTTATATTTACTACCTTATTATATTATATTTACTTAATTATATTACTAATAATATTATTATTTCTATTTAAGACTATATTAATAATACTTAAGGTATATATTATAATTAATTCTATATTATAATTTATTTAGTTTATAATAGTTTTTTAAAATAGTTCCTTAATTATTATATTAACTTTATTATTTTAGTATTATATTTTATTTTATATCTTTTTAAAGCTATTATTACTATTAAGAACTATTTAAATAAATTTAAATTAAACTAATATTTTAGCCTAATATTATATATAGAGGTATTATTATAAGTTTTTAATTTAAGTAAAGATCTTATTATATATATTTCTATTATAAAGGTACTTATTATAATAGAATTAGTTATTATTTTTTATTATCTTTATTATTCTTAGTTAGTTATAAAAACTTATATTTATAGTCTTATAAGAAATAATATAATAGCCCTTTATTATTATTCTATATTACCCTATATAGTTAGAGTCCTAAAATAAGACTAAGCTTATAATACTATTATTATTATAGTTAGTTATATATATATAAGTCTTTATAGTATTATTATATTTATTACTCTTATATCTTATATTAGCTTAAGTAAATATTCTTTATTATTAGCTAATATACTTTATAAAAGGTAAATAGTAAGCTATCTTATATATAAGTAACTTATAATAACTTTATTATTTATTTTCTTTATCTTATATTTACTTATTATAATAGTTATACTATAAGAAGGTTAGAATAAATATAGCTTACTTTATAGGTTAAAGATACTTAGAGTTTTAATTATTTAGTTCTCTAAGTTATAATTATATATCTTACTACTACTATATTTACTCCTTATTATTTTTTATTTTATAAACTAATATCTTCCTTAGTATAATTTATTACTATATATACTTTTATTTAGTTTATTTTCTTTTATTTATTTTAAAGTAGGATTTTAAATTTATATTAGTTTTTTCTCTTATTTTCTAATAAAATTCCTTTTAAAGATAAGTTCTTAAATTTCTAAGTATACTTTTAACTATTCTTTAACTAGCTCTTTTATAAATATAAATTTTTTCCCCTTAAAAAAAGAGTATTTTAAATACTTAGAGAGAAATTAGGAAGGGTATATTTCTTTTAAATAGTCTTAAAAAACCTCTAAAATTAAAGAAATTTACTATAAAAATATATATATAGCTAATTATATTTTAGAAGGAACTATTTTATTATTAAATTTACTAAAATATTTTAATTTTATATATTATAGTAATTATAATATATCTTATTTAAATAATAAGTTTAGCTTAATTATCTTATAATATAGAGCTAATACTATTTATATAAGTAATAATAATTTATTATTACCTAAAGCCTATTAAATAAGCTTTTTTATTAATTAATAAATTTTTTATAACTAAATAAAATACTTATCCTTTAATATACTAACCTTATTTATCTTAAAGTAAATATCTAAAAAGTAGTATTAAAATTTAAGTACCCTTTTAATATAATTATAATTTATTAGTAGGGCTAGTTAAATAGTAAAGCTTATAACTATATATTAAATCTTATTATTATAGTTATAAATAATAATTATAAGAATAATAATATATTTACTTTAGCTAAAAAGGTCTATAAGTAACCCTATATTTAAAATTAGGAAGTTATTAATTAGTACTAATAAGTATAAGCTATTTAATATAAATAATATTAGCTATTACTATATAAGAATTAATAGGATTTATAAATATAAATATAGCTAAATAGGAAGAAGTTATAATTATTATAATTACTATAATTACTATAATTATTATAGTTCTTATAAAAGCTATAATAATTAAGGCTAAGGTAATTAAAACTAGGATAATTAAGGTTAAAATAATTAAAACTAAAATAATTAAGATTAAGGTAGTAAACTTTATAATATTATAACTTAACTCTATA
Organism: Diaporthe ampelina; assembly: GCA_023522825.1. NCBI lineage: Eukaryota > Fungi > Ascomycota > Sordariomycetes > Diaporthales > Diaporthaceae > Diaporthe > Diaporthe ampelina. The sequence continues at coordinate 9,179 of JAMFTM010000143.1, forward strand.
TATATACTCTAATCTAAAAATAGTATATTTTATTATTAATATTTATAAGGTAGTCCTAATTAAAAAGCTAAATAAATATATTATTTATATAATTCTATTATATATTCTAAACTTATATATTAGTATTAACCTACTTATTTAATACCCTCTTTTTAATAGTAAAGTTAAAGAAAAGCTTAAAAAATTTAATAAATTATATTATAATTATATTAAAACCTTTTATATTCTTAAAATTAAAAAGCTAAATAAAGTAGTAGTTAATAATAATATATATAAGTATATTATTTTAAATAATATTATTATTAAAATTAATATTAAAGTTAAATAAATAAAAAAGTATTATAATAATACTTTTAATATAAAAGTATATTATAAAATTTAAATTATCCTATTACTATTTTAAAATCCTTATAATTAAAATTTTATAAATAGTTTTTATTATATTAGCTTAAATAAATTTACTTTCTTATTTACTATAATAATAATCTTACCTAATTATTATTCTTATATTCTTTATATATTTTTATTAATTTTATTTTTTACTTTTATTTTATAATAATTTAACTAATTTTAAATAATATTATAAAATTAGTTATTTAATAATAAAGAAATAAAGAAGTATATATTATATACTAACTAGTAGTTATTTTAATATAAGTAGAGTAAATATATATATTTAAGATATAATAAATTAGAATAAAGAAACTATAGAAATCTTTTTTCTATCTAAGTTAAACTTCTCTTATTACTACTCTTATAATAATAAGAGGTATTCTTATTAAAATATTTTTTCTAATATTTAACTATAATATATATTAAGGATTTAAAAGAGTAGTAAGTATATATTTAAGGAAATATTAAGTACTAATTTTTATATTTTTTATTAACTAAATTTAGTAGTTTTTATAAATAAAGCTTAAGTTTTTATAGTTAGACCTTAAGTCTCTACTTAATAATAATAGTAAATTAAATTACTTTAATATTAAACTTATAATTTTTTTAGATACTACTTATTAAAATATAAAAATATTTATTAAAATAATAAGGAATATAATTAAACTTAATAAAAATATAAATAAACTTAATTTAACTATTTATATTATTAAAGTCTATTTTACTATATAAAAGATAAATAATATTAATATATATAATATATTTAGTAATTAATTTTAAAGTTTATTAAAGTTTATTAAAACCTAAATTATTACTATCTAACTCTAAAAAGTAATCTTAATTTTTAAAAATTCCTACTTTATTAAGTATTCTACTTATAATATAATATAAAATATTACCTTAAATAATATAAAAGTTTAATATTTAAAATCCTTATTTATTTAAATCTTTTTTAATTACCTAATATATTTACTTATTATATAAGTATTATATATTTAACTTATAGTTTTAAATTATACCTTATATTAAGAAATTTTTTTTAATAAATTACTACCTTATAAATATTATAAGCTTATTATAAAGCCTTTTATTAAGAATTATATAGTAAATTTTACTAAAAGATATAAAGACTTAAAGTAAAAATTAGAACTTAATTAATTTAAAGCCTAATATTAAATAGTTCTAAGAATACTTAATTAAATTAAAGAAAAAAATATAGAAAATTTAATTAAATAGTATTAGTATTATTTATAACTAAGTCTTACTAAATTTATTAATTAAATAATAGTCTATACTTTATAATATTATAAATTCCTATCTAAAAAGTAGACTACCTAATTTAGGTTATTAATCTACCTGATTTAATATAAGCTACTACTATATGTGGCAGAAAGTCCTATAAAAATGGGAAAACTTTTTCTCCCAAAGCTGTAGAGGGGTGCTCCTCACCCTCGCCGCCATGACGGCACCCGCCTCGGCCCAAAATGCAACCACCAAGCCGCTCTCAACCCGGATGATCGAGTCGGCCATCAGCCGGCAGCACGGCGTCGTCTCGTCTGGGGCCTCCACCAGCACCCTCGAGTCCGGCATCCTGGCCCTGGCCACGCAGGCCTGGCTCGAGCTGTACGGGGACGACCCGTCCACCGTGCTCGAGCAGGTCACAGACTTTGTGTCCTACGTCGACGAGATCATCGCCAGCGTTACGTCGGCGCCGGCCTTCTCCAACGCCACGGCTGCGGCGCTGCTGCCCCTGGACCGCCTCAGCATCGCCCAGGCCATCACAAACCTCGAGGAGGCCCCCGGTGCAGATGGCGAGCTCACGGCCACTGAGGCGCTCGCCCTCGACACGCTCAACTCGTCGCTCGCGCTGCAGCGCCGCAACCAGGCGGGCGGGCTGTTTTACTACGTCTACCCGTACTGGTCGTACACCGACGGCGCCGTCTCCTTCCTGCCGTACATGGCCGAGGAGCCGAGCGCTGCCTACTCGGCGGCAGACATGCTGCTGCAGATCACGCTGCTGTACGAGAAGTGCTTCCAGGAGTCGACGGGGCTTGTTGTGCATGGATATGATGCATCCAAGACAGCGGTGTGGGCTAACAATGCCACGGGCGCGTCCCCATATGTCTGGGGCCGGAGTCTTGGGTGGTATCTCGCCGGGCTGGTCAACGCGTGGGAGGTGCTGACTGCCGAGGGTGCGGATGGGGACTGTGCCGGTGCTGGTGGTGGTGCGGATGGTAGCTGTGCGGATTTGCTAGCTGCTATCAAGGACCAGGCCTCTACGCTGACGACCAACATCGCACAATACGCCGACGAGGAGACGGGAGTCTGGTGGCAGCTGCCCACGCTCCCCGGCCGCGAGGGTAACTTCCTCGAGAGCTCGTCCACGGTGCTGTACATCTTCTCGATCCTCAAGGGCCTCCGGTTGGGACTACTGGAGGAAAATCAGCCCCTAGCGGACGTGGCGCTGCGGGCGTATGATTACACGACCAACGAGTTTGTTGTGGATTACGGCAATGGCACCCTAGGTTGGAACGGTACTGTGATTGTGTGCAGTCTTAACTCGACTGCTACCTATGAGTACTATACCGGGCGGCCTATTGTATTTGATGCACCACTGGGTGAGGCGGCATTCGTGTGGGCAAGCTTAGAGGTTGAGAGGCTAGGAGCCTAGGGACTATTACATGCATACAAATTAGTGAATTAGTCAATAATCTAGGACTCGATCGGCTGATGTGATTATCTTGTTCGTTCCCCATTACATGTACGCTGATCAATGGATGCTGTGGTTGATCTATATAGGGATGCAGTTTCTACTCTGATGGTCCAGCCGAGCAGTTGAGAAGCCAACATAGTTGGTGAGTTTCCTTCGTGTAATTCGGTCCTTGACATGAGTTCTCGGCAAGCTGATCTACTCAGCCAGCCACCTCTCCCCGTTCAGACCTCTGCGCAGTTGAACCTTCTTTGCCCATGCCTTAGCCTCCATCATGTACATCTTTTCCAGTCGACCCTTTGCCAAGTCAAGTTCTTCGTCCTCATTCCAGTCTCGAATGCCGTGAAAGATCAACGGCAACGGGGATGATTTCCACTGTGGAACATCGTAGTGCCACGACGCAACTATCATCGATGAAAGCAGGGTGGCGCTGCAGACGACTAGAGCATAGGGAAGGGCCAGCCAGCCCCATCGGACTTTCATGACGTGCTGTTGCTGCCAGACCATACCGAGGGCCAAGGTTTCGTTTGTCGATCTCATTATCGAGTTGGTGATGCTGTTAGCGATATTCGAGAGAGTAGAGCTCACATTCTCTCCCTCGCTGAAACGGGGCGAGACAGTTCGGTCGATAAAGTTGAACTTGGTGAAGAGGTCTGTTGACAGAGCAATGTGGTCGTACAGGCTGATATTGAGCTCGCTGTGGTCGAAAGGGGGCAGAGGATTGGAGACATTTCTACCGTCGGTATCCGGTGTTAGCATCAAAGGCCAATCGTAGATATCGGTGCCTATGCTGCTGGCGTTGAGGCCACTGAGAGCCTGGCCCGCAACAGGCCGGAGCTCCACATCCCGGATGGAATAACCCTGCTGGAGTGTCCCGTTCAACTAATATTCCAGTCAATTCATCAGCACGGAAGAGATATATCGAACATGGTCTTACAACGGTGACATTGCTGTACTCTTTCGTACACCAGCTAATTGAACATTCCGTGATTGTAAGGCCTCGACGCACGTCAAAGAATTTTGGATCGTGAGGCGGCCTCTGCAAGACGGCCGTGGACACGAGACGAGCCGAAATGGTGTTTAATGGAACCCCAACAAATGAGATATTCGCCATGCTCTTTACTTTTGTCCCTTCATCGACGCCAAAAGTCCAGCCTCCAGGCGTTGTGATATTCGCAGTATGTTCAGATTGAACAATCTCAGCGGCGCCAGTCACGTTTTGGCAGGTGCTGCAGAGTCCCAACGAGTTAAAGGGTGGCCAAGTGCAGTTGCTGGAAGGACAGTTGAAGTTAATGAGGGATTCGCCCAAATTGTAGTAGCCGTTGTAGAAGGCTCCTTGGAAATAAGGATCTATATTGAAGTGCTGTTGGCCGCACAGGGGGGAAACGAGGGATCCGTTCTCGTCAATTTGCAGGCTCGGGCTGCCGCGGTCTGATGGTTCATAGTTGTAGTAGTTGGCCACTGCGGTAGTTGAATTTATCCCATTCGTTAGTGCCCAGTCGTCTGCTTGAACGCTTATCAATTGTTGTGTGAACGGGCCCATAGCCATTCCGGCTATCGTAATCAAAGACGCTGCATATACCATTGGAGGCAACATGTTCATGTGAGATTTCCAGTGACAAAAGAGCCTGAGTGAGCCAAGCGGTCCTCTGCTAGCCAAATCGAAAGTTGCCAAGTCTGCTACCGAATGAGCCTTCGAAAGGCTTATTTGCAGCCACTTGAGCTGGCTGAGGACCTCGGAGATGACGACTATCATAGAACTCTGAGAGCCTGTGATGAGGATGGAGAAGATTGTACTGGGTTGCAAGAAGAACGACCATTTCGACATCCAGGTACCATCCAATTTGTGAGAGAGAATCGTAATGGTAATGAGGCAACCCAGGCTGAAGATGATACAAGCTATCTCCCAAAGCCACTTATCCCTGAAAAATGGCGTCTTCCAAACGAGGTGCTTGGAATGACGAACCGAAGTTGCAGATCCTGTAGAGCTCAATGTGGTGGTTGAGCCAGAGGCTGACGACATTACGGCGGGATCCCCGGCTGTTCGCCGGTGGTGAACGTCAAGAGCAGCGGGAGGCGAGGGTGGGCAGCGCTCTTCTTCCAAAGTCGACGTAGAATATTGATCGTCTTGCATGCAGAGCGAGTCTAGGGACAGCGGTCTGGCCAATTTGAGCGAGTGTGTTAGTGACCGGGGCATCTCCAGGATTCGCGGCATGGAAAAGTCTGGAGATTCAGCGTAATTTGACTGCCTGCAGCCTCACCTGTACCTCTTCGTTGCCGTGGATCGGAGTTGACCAGATTGAACGGGTTGAAAACGGGTGTGGTTGCGAAGGCTTCTGCCGCTTGCGATCGATTTCATGCGCGTGATATATGAGCATCGTCACCAGATCTAGGTACAGATTCCAGAATCAGGCAGAACACTGAATACATCGGTACTTCTAGTACAGGCGCGCCGGGAACAAATGAGTGTGACTAGTGATTGATTTATACTGAAGTTTCAAGTCATACTCGAACGTCCGTCAATGATTCGTAGTCAAGTATCGGCACGAAAAAGAGGTTTGGGGGCTCGGCAGCCACCGAAGGGGACCCGGCAGACACCGAGGGGGCCGAGTTGCAGCCTTGGACCGCAGAGCAAAATGGGCCAATGACATCAGTCCACACACTCGAAGGGTACACGAACCAAACATTTTGTATCAACACTATGCCGCAAGTTGGACATCCCCCACAGGTACCTGAAATAATCGGCTGGTGATAGTTCCGGAGAGTTGGGGGCGTTGCGCCAGGGCTGAGGGAGAATACCTCTGGCGTGTACACATCACGATCCCGAAGTAGTGTCCAGCGGCTCCACGAATTTCTTTCAAGATAATTCTACCGGTCCGTGTTGTGAAAGACCGAGATAATGTCACAAAGCTTGCATCGTTATGAAGCTTTTCATGGACGACAATAGACTTCACAAAGGCGTGTTCAAAGGCTTTGTTGTATATTAGACACGGCAGACGGAATCTTACGCAAATACCTTACTGTACATATACAAAGCAAAGACATAGATAAATGTCTGCTCAACCACTGATTATGAAACAGGACATTGTGAATGAAACACAAGCACAATTTCCGGCTCATCGGTTCGTAGCATCACGGCCGGCTACTGCACTGTACATCGGAATTGCAAAGTGGCTGGTCCATTCACGATGTCGCGCATGTTTAGAAACGCATTGACATTTCTCGAACCAAAGAGGGATGTAATTTCACGACTGGATGATCGGAGCGAGTGCCCGGCCTTCTTTAATCTTACCAGACTAACAGAGGATCCAGACCTTCATCGTTACATTCAGGCGCAAGTGCGCCAAGTCAAGTCGGATTTTCAGGACGACTTAGTCTTCCCCGCCTCGATGCATCAGAACTGCAACTGCGAATCCGCTGGAACAAGCCATCGGCCGCTCGCCAGGAAAATCAAAGTTAACAAAGCCGGCTGGCAGGAAGAACTTGCTCAGAGCTTACTGCCTTATGTCGTGTCACATCTGTCGGCAAGCATAGTGAGCAATGTTTACGAGGCCCTCGCCGTCGACCAGCCCCTGAACTGGCAAGGCTTCGCGCCATGTGACGTGCGCCAGAATAGGAACAACCCATCCTTCGTGCTCGAGGCCGCCGGGCGGGCTATTCAAGCGCGCATTGTGCTGAGAAGTGCTGCACTCAAGGGGTGCGTCATCACGGGAGCCTTTCTCAACGTCATCAAGCGGCACTGGCTCGGCTGCGATTGGTTCCGAGGAGGGCATATTGCCAGCTTTCCTGAGCACAAGTATCTGCACCACGAGCTGCTACAGGAAGCAGTAGAAAATTACCTTGAGCATCCGACCCAAGAGACGTTTGAAATGTCGAAAGAGACTCTTCGCTGGTCTTTGGCGGCTCTGCCATGCCCTCTCCGTAATCAGCACCCTGAGCTCCATCACAGTGAGCGAGGACCGGTTGCTGAGAATGTTGGAGACAACATTTAAAGAATATACAATCCTCTGGAAGTGGATGCGTTTAATTGTGTTGCTTGCGAGACTGAATTACCTCTATAGGCAGGAAGGGGGAGGGGGGTTCAAGGTACCTAGGTAGGTCGGCTTTGTTATTATGCATCCATCATTGAAATGGAATGAGGTCATTCTTGGTAAAATATTAAGGATTTAACAGAATTTGGCTATCAAGTAAGTTCATAGAGCAGCCAAAGTCTTCGATTGACCATGTATCTTCTACTGCCGCCTTGGGGCTCATTTTTCTTTAGACGTTGGGTCCAGGGCTATCGCAAGTATATGTATATGCATATATGTATATATGAAATACAGGTACAAACGATCTCAAGGACCGTCTCACACTTTGCCGGTGTCATGAAACAATAGCTATTAATTATTTCCTCTCGGCTTTGGGGACACGGAATACCCGTTAAGTTGGCCTGTGTCCCAAGAGCCTCAATTCAACGCAGGCGAAAATTTCTCTACTCTTCCTAATCGTGGTACCTGGTCTGCCAGAGGATTTCTGTTCGTAGAACGCCGAGCCCGCCTCCACTTGTCAATAATTGTTCATTTCCTCGTGGACTCCCACTCTTTCAAAGCCGGCACTTTGTAGCATTGATCACACACGACCATCAGATAATCATCTCGGACCCATTTCAAAGTGTCCACAGTGCCTTTGCCGCCCATTTCTTCCCCACATTGATTGCAGCGGCCACCTGACCTCCTCGGACTCACGGGCTTCAATTGACGGAATCCTTTCATCAATTCAGCGGCCCAGTCGGCGGCGAATTCAGGGAAATCCTGAAGCAAAGAGCTGAAAGCCTTGCTTTTGGAGAGAAAATGGACGCTCGCCATGGCCATTGACATGTATATCGGCAGGAAACTCCCCTTGAGTAGTCCCATCTCCTCGGTGTAGAGAAGACTGATAGCGGGGCTGAGCGAGCTCTCGATGATGTTCTCCATGTCTTTCACATGATCGCTTCCTGGAAAGGCGGTGCAGAAAGATTGGACATGCTCTCTGGCGTGAAAGCTGGTTGCGCGAACAGCGAGGTCACGAAGAGGGCCATGGACAAAGTAGTCGGCGGTCTTCCAGACGCGCATCAGGGCCACGAACGTATCGTCCCCAGGATATGAATTCTGAAGGTCAATAGATCCAGTGTAGATGAATTTAAGGAAACAGTCAATGTCACACTGCTCCTGTTCTTGCAGTGTGACAACTCCGGTCTCCGACTCCTGCAGTCTCGCTGTCAATATCCTGTCAGGATATCTGCATGTGGGGGCCGATATGCTCTCACCTTGAAAGAGCCTATCAAAGCCTTCTCGAACCACACGCTTCTGGTGCAGAGAAGGCTTTTGTGCAGCTTCCATGTGCGATCACCACATTTGACTTCGACATCGGCCAGGATTCCGCTCTCAAACAGCCTATTTCTCGTAAGCATGAGTGGGAGTGGTCTTGAGAGATAGGGACGCCATCACGACTTACTCCAAGTCTTTTGTCCTCAAGATGCTTGAATCCAAGGCCCAGATGCCAGACACCTTCTCATTGACCATTTTTATTGGACTTTCTGGGGTTTTCGAATGTCCTAGAGAAGTGTGAGATTTATTTTGGGAGGTGCAGGCACTGGGCCAAAGTGATGGAAGTCGCTACAACTTTAGAAGGTAGTATTTCAGAGAAGGAAACGAAGGGTTAGACCAAAATGAAGGAACAACGCAGAAGGATTGTAGAGGAAAGAGAAATTTCGAAGGCTAGAAAGGCTTGAGCGAGGCCAAGAAGTTGCTTCAGGGGACTGCAGCAACCCGGCTTCGAATCATGAGGACGTCAAGATCCTAAGGCTTTCTGATGATAACCAGAACGATGATAGCTTGCTAGTAGCCGAATCGCAATTTCTGCTACCTGCCTAGATCGGTGGGGAATGTTGCAAGGCAACGTCAGAAATCCCGCCCCGAAAAAGACCAGCCCCAAAGCGTTCCAACACGAAACAAGAGGTCGCTGTGTTCATAGTGATCAGTCATTCGAAATAAGTGCACCAAATTAATCAGCTACTCGCAGTGATTTTTCAGTCACACATTAGATATTTGCTCGTTGTATTGTACAAAATCGTTGGGACTGTGGCCTCAGGACACCAGAGTTGTGTGCCATGTTGAATGATATACATACTGAGAGCTGCCTTGATGACTGCAGGCGATTTCTCTAATTTCCCATGCAGATGGATCCTTTCCAACCGCACCCCCAATTTGTATCCCGGGCCAATCGATTGAGCTTTGTCCATCAAAGACAAGCGCCAGGAGATGACACATTGCGACAGCCCATAGGGTAACAGACCATAAAATAACATCCCATAGGATGATCTCCCGGAGGTAAGCCTCTTATGAGATAACCTCTTGATGGATTACCTCCTGATCTCCTGTGAGACATCCTGCTCAATCACTGCAGGACAATGGCCTGGCCTCCTATGGGACAGCCTATCAAGCCCTCACAGTCTCAATTCTCAAGGCCCTGAAGCGGGAAGCATTTCTCGCACAAATGCTCGGTTTTCTGCTCTTTCAACCACTTCGAACGGTTGAGATGAGACCACCTCAACTTTCTGCACTTGGTACACTTTTTGGAAGATTGTGGCGGAATCTTGATAGAGGACATGCTGTTCGTGAGCGAAACTGCCCAATCCAAGGAGAAATCCGGGATGTCGCGTAGCAAACCCTTGAAGTCTCTGCTCTCACCAAACAGGTGAATGCTGGAAACCAAGAAGGACAGGGTGGTCGGTCCGAAGGCTTCGAAAATGGTTCCTTTGCGGTATGCGTACAATACGCGGACGAATTCGACGCAGTTTTTGATGGACTCGTCCCAGTCCTTCGAGCCCGACTCGCCGCCAAATTCCCAACTTGCCCTCCGAAGCTGGTCCTTGAACCCGTCAAGCGCGAGCTCACAAAGATCTGGAATCTGGAAGTGATCGCCCAACGACCAGATTGAAACGCTTGCGAGGGACCCGATCGCAGGGTAGGTACTGGTCACATTGATACCTGGATTGAAGATTAGCCAACGTATCCTGCTAGTATGTTGTTCTCAGAAGGAAGGAAGTCATACTGCCCGTGTAGATGTACTGCAGCAGGCAGTCAATCTCATATTCCTCGAACTGAGACAACCTGAGCATCGGAATGCCTTCCTTGATCGCCTATCACGTGCCGGTCAGTATATTTTGTTGTGTTGTGTGGATGTGAACTCCAACCTTGACCTGGTCCGAGTTTATCCAACTTCTGAACCAGCCGCTTCTGGCGCAGAGGATGGCTTTGTGGACATCCCATTTGCGGTCGCCACAAATTACTCTCATATCAGACAGTTCTCCGCTCTCCAACAGCCTGTGAAGTCAGCAAACCACCTCTCGGATAATCAAGATGTCCAAAAGATGAACGTACTGGAGGAATTGGCTCTGAGCTCCTCCGTGTGGGCTCGACCAGATCAGGTCATCGGCCTTCCTAGCCATGGTGATGGCTTCGTTGACAAATTCAAACCCTCAAAGGGGTAGCAGCATTCGAAAGGTCGGCATGAAAGGGAGGATAACGAACAGTTTGTGTTGGTAGTCTTGAGGCGGCCGAGTTGACTTCGCATGCAAGCTCGCAGGTAGGTTGGCAAAAGCTTGAAGCTACCCAACTTGGTGCTGCAAGACACCTCAGTTAATTTCAAGCAGAAAGTGAGGCCCCACCTTGCAACTTGCTAGCTTTGACTTTTTCCCTTTCGGCCTCTTTTCCACGCCAGGTCCGACCATGAAGGTGTCTCAGGCACTGCAGTCTACCGCCTTCAGGATAGTAAAGCCAGCATGCCCATTTCTTGAACAAGCCCTCCTTCATCTGATTGCGCGCCCGCTGTCCGATGTGGTCCTCTATGAACGCGCCTCGCGCCATTGCCAGCCGCGTTGGAAACACACGGTTTAGGTAGTGCGCCGTGGAGGCTATGTGAGTCTTGTCGTGCCAAAAGAAAAGAGGAGTCAGGGGGATCTTTTCCAGACTCGATGGCGCCGAGAAGTCTCGCTTGAGGGCTGCAGTCGTCTCCCTAAGGCCCGGGAATGGTTTAACATGTGAAGAGTCCGCGTACTCCAGCATCCTGGGCGAGGGCAGGCAGACGTATTTTACAGGAGCATCCTCGCTCGAGCCACTCTCTACCATGACCCCTACGATCGAATGGATTGGAATGCTGACGATCAAGTTCCAGTCATGTTGCTGTACCCATACGTACGGCGTGTCGACCATCCTCAGCGCCGAACGCACCGCGAGCCCGAAGCCGAGCCGCCCCGAAGGCTCGATGAAGATTACACGCTTGTCCTCAGTTCTTCGAACCTTGAGCGCCGTGAAGTTGGTCGCTATGCACGGGGACCCATACTCTGCCTGGCCATCCTCCTCGAACAACGAGACCTCGTCGAGTGACCCAAAGCCAACAAACTCCTTCAGAATGAGCCGCTTCACATTGTCCTTGTACACTGCGAAGTTCTGGGCGTCCTCCGCCGTAACAGACCCCTTCTTCAACCGATTGACCGGCGCAATCCTGTCATACGTGTCCAAGACCACAACAACATTACACTCCAGCAGGAGGGGGCAGTATTTGCGGAACGAGGCCAGGATTGTGTCCAGCAGCTCAGTGGACGGCGCTGAGGGCGTGGGAGACGTCGTGATTATGACGGTCAGAGCCTCGGATATCGGAGGCATGCTGGATTCGGACAAGGCAGGGACCTCGGGCCGCCGAGAAGACGGAACTTTGTCCTCTGAAAAGAGCATGGTTTGACGTTGGAGATCTGCCGGGTGACGCTGAGAGTTGACAGCCCTAGAGGTCCGACACCCGAGACGTGTCAGGCGAATTCAGGCAGAATTGTGCTCTCAAGACAAGCTCTGGATCGACGCCATTGCCCTGCTCCGCCAATTGCTGACCACCTTCACCGTTGCCACGATGATTCTCGGCAGTTGAAGTGTCTTGTGCTCGGGATTCCCGCCCTCCGTGGTCGTTTCTTGGGTCGTGTCGAGGTTCAAGATGCGCGCCCGGGGCGAAAAGCTGGTGCGAGGTCGTTGAGAACCGCCAGCCCCCACCTTTACAGAACATATCATTGGCTGACCGCCCAGGGGTAGCGGGTGTCACAGCGCATGTGCAGCCTCAACCCGCCCCCACCATCCCGCGATTCAAGCAGTCGACGACACCCGGCCGTCTTGCACCATGACAAGCGGGAGAACAGCCCAGAAGGTGAGCCCTTCTTCGAGCTGCGTATCAGATGATCTCCACGGCCCCGGTCTCGCCAGACGATTGCGTGTGCGGAGCCGAACCGACGTTGCGGCTGAGACAGAGACTCGTCTGAACATGATGCCTAGTCGAGGTCGTCCGAACACGGAACTTGTCGCAGATCCGGCTGATCGCAGTGATCCTGGGGGACGTGCAATGCTTGCGCTCAGCGGCCGATCCTTGCCAAGCTTTGGGACACTGGTTCTGGGGTGAATCAAACACGCGCGCCTGCTACAAACTCGATGCTCGTTTAGCTCGAGCCTATGCCATTGAACCCACTGCCCCGTAATCCAAGCACTAGGGAGCTTGTCAGTGGCGGGCGCGGGAAGTCCGAGGTCGACACGCTCACAGGGCTGGAAATTCGAGACGACCCGGATGAGCATGATGGCGGCCAGGGACGGGGATTTGACATGCCTTCGTGGGTACTACATGCGCTGGTCTGGAATGGTCAAGATCGTCACTCATGACTGAACATGCGACGGCACGAGGAGTATATAAGAGAGTGCAGTCTTTCTCCTAGACATATCTGAACCCGTTCATCATCAACAGTCCCATTCTCTTCAAGCATTTCTACACGGCCAGGCGTCGCTCATTCACTAAGTACTTGTTAATTTAACGCTCACTTTTCAAAACAAAACCAACTTCTACCACCAATCAACATGGTTCGCATCACTGCTGCTGCTGTCCTGGCTTGTAAGTCCTCTCCGTCCCGATTCGGTACCAACACATAGCTAATCTTATTCCAACAGTCGCCATTTCTGCTTTCGCCCTGGAGCCCAACAACGCCGGTGCCAAGAGCGTCGGTGCCGGTGACGGCTCCCAGTTCATCACCGGCGGCTGCGTCAACGACGCCGACTGCTCCTCCGCCTGCTGCGCCGAGATCTCCGCATCTGGCCTCGGAATCTGCTCCGCTGAGGCCGCCTCCGAGCAGAACGGCAAATTGGGCTGTGGCTTTGTAAGTTCCAACCTTCTCTTGCAGCCCCATATCTGCTATGTCAAACGAGGCTCCGTCGCAGTTAGTTAACACACCATCAGGTTGACCCCAACGCGGATGCCACTATCCAAGCCGCCAAGGCCCAGGTTGAGAAGCAAGGCTTCTAAGGGGCTCTTATGACTGCATGATGGGGGTTCAATAACGGTGACCGATGATCTGAAGTACTGTGGGCTTTGAATGCCCAAGGAGGATGCCGCTTACGAAGTTATGTCTCCAACCATAAGTGCACTGATGCTTTGTGCACCATAGTAATGGGATCATTCTTGAAACCACATTCCATGCTCACTTTGCCCATGCGCATGCACAGGAAGGAATTCCCTTCCTACCATTGCGGTACTCGGCCCTCGTGCCATGTTGACATTGAAGCCGGGCATCCTTAGTTCGACCCGGGGCTCATTTAGCGTGTTGAGGCTGAACACATGAGAAGAGCTGCAGGCGCCGTTATCCGGGCGAGTGCCACGATCCACAACCGGTACGAGAACGCGACTCTTTTAAATACACGACCACATCCGTAGCATTGGTCAAAATGGAGCTGCAGTGGCCCTACTTGAGAACTAGACGGCTAGTTGAACTCTAGTCGCACACATCCTTACACAAGGCCGACGACTGGGAAAATTAATGATCTGGGGCGGCTCCTTTTTCTTTGTAACTTCAGCCTCTCCTGACAAATGTAGACGAAACACACATATTAGACAGTCAAATTAAAGATTCTTCGGTTCTGCTTGGTTGAGGTGTCTGGGCAGCTCTCAGACGCAGCCACCCGTTCAGAGCGAGCTGCTTGCGCAGACGATTGCCTTTTGCGACAATGGCTGGCTTGTTTGTGAAAGATTTGAAGAGACTTGGGTCTGATGACTACAAGTATGATGGCCCACCTCCACATCTCCGACGTGAGAGCCAATCAGGCTGACTTTTGGAACAGACGGTTGGAGACAGGGCAGTTCTCTGACTGCTCTGTTGTGTGCGGCGACCGCACATGGAAGACGCACAAGCTGATTCTCTGCCGTGTTAAGTATTTCGAGAAAGTCTTGCTGAGCAATAGGATCCTCGCTGCCGTGGGCGCTTCAGGGGTGCGTCAAATCCTAAAGTTGACAACTGTCGTTGCGCGTTTTCCGCCTGTCAGGAAAGTGATGAGATATAACTAGAAGCTGACTTAATGCCCTGTAAGGAATCACGAAAGGACGAGATTATTATAACCGAATTCCAGCCCTTCGAGGTGGATATCCTTCTTCGGTATATTTACGATCCAGGTATGCTTTCAAACAATCCATTTCCTCCTGCCAACTCAGACTCACCCAAAGCGAGTAGTCATCAATATCTCGGACACTTATCTCAAGACTCCAAGCACGTCCTTCCTCGAGACCTGTGTCCGAGTGGGGATCCTCGGAGAGCACTTCGGAATCCAATCATTGTCTCTGACAGCGGCAGCACAACTGCAGGGCGGCTGCAAACGGCCCGTTTCCAACGCAGAACACCTTGACAGAGATGAAATTCCGTTCGTGAATGATCTCGAACTTGGAATTCGAGTGGCTTGGGGCCCCAGGAGCGCTCCGCCCCAATGCCAGTCCGCCTTGGTGCAGCTCTGCATGTACACTGCTCACCGCTCCAGGGTCTACCAGACCATCATGCCGCTGTTTGACGAGATACCGAAATTCGCATCAGATTTCAGCAAGGCCGCTCTGACTCGCGACGCTGGACATCCCCTTAGTCTCATGAGCCTCATCGAGGCTTGATTTCGCCCGGAGGATTGGCGCAGGAGCACGCGCATGTCAGATGTTTGTGTGAGTGGGGGCAGAGTTGAGTGAGAGCGCAGCGACCCAGCGCCGCCGATGTCCACCGGTTGTTCCACGGCACCCCGGTGTTCCATCTATCTCTCTTCGACGGCTTCTGCTAGACGGTGTCATCTTCCGGTGCTTTTTGGGGCTTAGGGGTTTTGGGGCTGCCTGGGGGCATCGGCAGTTCTAGGCTTGATGTGACATTGCCCAAAGCCTGCTGTGAGAACGCAATCGCGAATCCAGGAATCTCCTCCAAGAGCGTAGAGAAAAATGGTTGATACTTTAGGTGTGGGGCGGAATCGAGGCAGAGCTTGGCGAGCTTCTCACGTAGGAGAGCACTCAAAGTCAGGTCATCAAGCCAGGCTCGACGAATGGCGCACTCGACATCATCGAAGAAGGGTGAGGAGCTCCCGCCCGAGGGGTCCCAAAGCCTGTCCACTAAACCAGACGAAAGACGCCAGGTCTCACAGCGACCAGCCAGATCCTTTTCCGCTTGCTCTGTCATGCCCTTGACCTGGAAGTAATCGCCGAGCTGCCACAGCCGGACGCAGGTCTCCAGGTAGGACTTGCTGGCGGTATGAAGTCGGGCGTCTCTTACATTGAAGTCTGCGCGGGCGTTGGGGTTAGCTTGGGTTACGTTTCTGCTTTGCTGCGCAGTCATGGGGAAGGAAGTCCGAACGAGTGATGAGCTTACAGGGGAAGTAAATGTATTCCAGCAGCCACTGGATCTCAAGGGGCTCAAAGAGCTCTTCAATGGTAATTTTCTCTTGGATGGATTCCTGGAGTGTAACTGGCTTTAGCAAAGTGATCAAATTGGTCAGATCCCTTGCAGGGGGTGGCAGAATGCGTATGTACCTGGAAACCACCATCGACAGCTGCGTTGAAGTACGGAATCTTACTAAGAATCGCCTTGTGCGCTTTCCACTGGCGGTCTCCACAGACGACGGTGAAGTCAGAGTACTCTCCAGTCTTAAAAGAAGCCTAGGTAATCGTAAGAACACTAGTCGGACCTCCGAAGAAGGTTGTGAAATTTTGAAGTCGGAACGTACCAAAGATTTGACTCGGACTGGTGAACCACGACACTAGGGTCATCGTCCCCATCGATTCTGGCGGCCATGTCGAATGAAGCTGCGAAACCCTCTCGAAAAGGAGTTTAAGACGTTCGCTCAGTGTCAAATAAGTATGACAGAACAGAGGGAGTGCGTTGAAGTAGTGTGCGACCACGAGTGAATGTCAGTGCATTCACACAAGTGCTGCTGCTCGCGGGGGGTCGCAAAGGTCGTGGAAGGCAGTAGACTTGTTGCCTCGAGGTGGAAGCTCAAACGGAAAGGGTGGTAGGAGCTCAGGCGAACGCTTGAAATGGACTACCTAGCTGCCATGCAAACGACTTGAGGCAATGTTGTGGTGGGCCTGGAGGGGTCATGTCAACAACAGCGAGCGGTACACCTACAAACAACCACACCTTCCACCCACTTTCAACCTACCTTCAACCCACCTCCAGCCCATCTTCAACCCACCTCCAACAAATCTTCATATGGGCTCTATTGCCGTTCCTCGCGATGTCAATCAACGAGTGGTACTTGGTCGACCATGAGGAGTTGGGCGAGCCACCCCAAGGAGCCGAAGACCACGACATGGACCTCCATTGCGAGAAGTACAGGCGCATCACACCTGAGATGCGGGAGCAAGAGAGAATCGCTGAGAGAAGGCGCAACGGCCTATACTTCGATGAGGCCGTCTATGATGCGCAAAAGCGCTTGGTGGATATGATTCCGAAGAACAACCTCCGCGTTCCATACAAGTGGTTCTTCGATGACGGCGACGCCGAGAAGGTGTCTAAGGCCGCCGCCAGGGTACACGACATTGGAGTTAATCGCCTTAGCACTACATCACTTACGAGATCTCTGGGCATGTTTCTGGACGTCGTCTCAAAGCATCGCGGCCTGCGCATGAAGAACAAGGGGGACCCGCCGCACATGAGCCTCCAGGAGCATCGCAACCGCCATTGGCAAGCCGTCATTGACGAGTCGTCCTTTGCCAGAGATTTCAGCCAGGGTCTTGTTCGTCATGTCACTCTCATGCTTGTCGGCGCACATCTCGCTTTCGCCGAATCGAAGGGTTCCTGGAACAGAAACAACGGCCTAAACGACAAAATCATCAAGGTGTCGGAGTGGCTCGAGGAGAACGACCCAGAGGATGTGAGGTCTTTTGAATCCTCGCAACCGGAGCGGCAGAAGGTGAATGCCCCTAAACAAGTTACCGGTACGTCTTGGGTGATTTGCGCAATCCCACCATCAGTTCGGTTGATTGACATGTTTCAATGTGGCTTAATTAGGCAAGACCAAGCGTGCACACAACTCTCGCAAGCGCAAAGCTGCCATTGAGGGCCCCGATGTCATTGCCCGCTTCAAGCGGCGCCAGACGAACGCTCCTTCTCCAGCGCGACCAGATCGGACGAAGTCTTCAACTCCATCACCTCGTACCGATCTGAAGCTGCCGCCCCTCCCCCTTCCCAGTCTAGATGGCGAAGTCGAGCTGCCGGAGCGTCCTGCGGGATCGAAGGGACGCAAGAGGGTTTGGAATGAGCGTGTGTAGTCTAAGGGGCTCCTACAACAGCAGAACGTTGCAAGGCATACTGATACGGGGTGTTCTGGTGCAATTTTGATCTGAAGAAGACGGGTGCTCATTTGTAGTCGTCATGATACGTTTGGCGTGTGGCTTGGGCAGAAGAACATTGTTCCCCACATACAAGTCTGGATTCGACCATCATATTCAAGGTCACCCAAGGAAAGCTTGTTCACTTTAATGTCAATTGTACCATATTGCGTCTGAGCTGCTTACACTTTTCATCATGCCACATAGTCGTCAAAGTTAGCAATCCGTTGAGACACTGATATAAGTAGTGCGCTACAGCTTCAGGCAGAAGCAAAGGCAAAATACGAGTCCATAGGTATGATAGAGAATAGAGAACCGAGGGAGGGAGGGTAGCAAGTTTAGAAGGAAGAGAGAGGGGGGAGGAAGAGAGAGGAACACAAAAAAGAAAAACCCCCAGGCCCACCAGAAGCTGCCAAGTCCCTCGAGTTGAACAGGGCACCTTCGAGGCGCTCGTCCAGTGCAAGCCAAATCCAATCTCTTGGATCAGCGGCAGCGCCTTAAACAGCTGAACTATAGACACCTCAAGTCGTTGAAATCAAACGTATTTGCTTAGTGATAAGGGGGGACCCATGCACCACTAGGGACGATGTGGTCCTTTGAGTGAGACCAGTGAATTCAATCTGACCGTCTGTGAGTACAGAGGCCGCCCCCTTCCTACCCTTGGTCTATCCCAAAGGTACATCGCACGCTGTCCGACCCAAACACAACGGCTAGCATCCCACACCATCGCTTTGAGAGTAAAGGAAGTCATCGCAACCCCGCCTCTATCTGACCAATTTCCCCCTCCTCTCCCACTTTGTACGAACCAGCCTCAACAGCAGATACGCCACAACCCGGTAAGCAACAATGATCCCCGCCAGCGCAGCAATGTTGACCACGACATCCACATTCAGCTTGTACAGGTCCAGCACCTGCTCCCCCGTGCCGAGCACGCAGCTCCCGTCGGGCAGCGTCTGGTCGGCGTCGCAGCTGAACCGCTGGCCCCGCAGGCTGACGGGCGCCAGGGCGCGTACCGCATACCGGCAGGGGCTGATGTAGTTGAAGGCATCGAACAAGCGGGGCATGTCGATGCTCATGATACCCGCCATGATGTTGGCCACCGAGAGCAAGATGCTGGTCAGCGTGACGGCGAAGCCGGTGTGGTCGGAGAAGAGCGTGTTAAACATGATCCCCAGGCTCTCACCACAGCTGACGATGCCGAAGCACGAGAACACGCACACAAAGTACATCTCGGCGGTCCGGGGGAACCCCACGGCGAGGTCCCCCAGGACGCCGTAGATGAGCGTCGACACGATCTCAAAGGGGAGCTCGAGCGTGGTGTACGTGAGGAGGAACGCCTCGACCCCGTAGGTGCCGTCGTCGTGCTCCCGGTAGAAGACGTCCCGCTCGGCTGGGTACACGGCCACGTTCTGCAGCATCCCTACGAAGTAGAAGGAGCTGACCTGCTGTACGAAACCGACGCGGTTCTGCACCGAGGTGTAGTCTGATTTGAGGGGAGCAAAGAAGGCCGTCAGCACCACCGCCAGCCCGACCACCTGCATCAGCCGTGCCAGGATTAGCGGCGGTTGTCGTCGAAAGTTGATGGTCGCGCGGTGCAGGAGCAGCGGGAACGAGGTCAGGAACGAGGTGCGCTTGCGGACGAGGGCACCCAGCTCGGCGGGCGTGGCGAGGTGGCTTTTCCCGTTGGATCGTCGTGGTTGGCCTTGCTGGCTGGTGGAGGCGGCGAGGTTGCTGTCTCGGGACCGGCGCGGAGACCCGCTGGTCTTCTCCTCGGTGATGGGCTCCAGCCTCTCCTGAGCCGCGGCCGTCTGGGCATCAGGGACATGGGGGTTCTTGAGGTTGTTGTCCCACGCCTCAATCAGCACGTTGACGGATCTCCTTGTCTCCTCTTCCCGACTCTGTTGCTGCAGATCCACTGTGATGAGGTCCATCACGAAGTCGGCAGGGTTGGTGTTGCGAGGGCACTCCTTACCCACCCTCGCAAAATATCCCAGCATCTCGCCGGCTGCTCCGCTGTACACAGACTTGCCACCTCTGGCAAGCAGCAACACATTTCCAAAGTGGCTGAACAGGTCCGACCGGGCCTGATGGATCGACAAAATTAAAGTTCTGCCCTCATTGGCCAGACCACGCAGCACCTCCATGATCGAGTTGGCCGTGAATGCATCCAGCCCACTGGTCGGCTCGTCCAACAGCAAGATACGAGGGTCCGTCAAGATCTGAACAGCAATCGTCACACGACGCTTCTCACCCCCAGAGATGCCCTTTACCAACTCATTGCCTATGAGATTATCTGCGCAGTCCTTCAACCCCATCTTCAGCAACACCTCCTCAGCGCGCCGGTTCTTCTCCGCCTTGGTCATGAAACTCGGCAGACGGAGCCCAGCCGCAAAGCGCAGTGTCTCGCGGACGGTGAGCGATGGCAGAAGAGCGTCGTCATCCTGGCAGACGTAGGAGCACACCGAGCGGATGACCGAGTCAGATGGCTCGGCGCCGTTGAATGTTAGCTTCCCAGCAGGGCGGTACCTGGTGCCCAACGAGCTGTTGAGCCGCAGCGCCATGGCGTTCAGCAGGGACGTCTTACCGCTCCCGCTGGGTCCCATGATCACGTTCAGCTTGCCCGCCTCGAACGTCGAGGTCACCGGGTGCAGGATCGTCTTCCTAGGTAGCTTCCTGCCCCACGGTGACCTCTTGTCCAGGTCGAGAGCGAACTTCTCCAGCCCCAGGTCGATGGTGCGGATCTCCTCGATCGATCGCGCTGCCAGCTTCTCCTTTCCGGCCGAGTAATCGTGCTCCGATACACGGGCCCGCGCGATGGTCATCTCCTTCTTCACGAAGGTCAGCCCGATCCATGACAGGAGGTAGAAGAAGATCACGAAGGCCAGCGCTATGACTATCGGCGCTTTCAGCCAGTCCCTTGGGAAACCGAGGGACTTCATGATGTACGAGCCAGTATATGGAGCGCAGGATGGATTGGACTCGCCGCCTGGGTAAGGGCAGTCGTAGAACGAGTCGTGGAACTCATTTCCACATAGGGCACTGAAGATGTAGTACTGTGGCCATGTCAGTAAGCCAGCACCTAATGCTCAGAGCGCTTACGGGCCACGCACCGTATAAGTCAAGTATTTGAGCCAGCGAAGCCATATTGCGATACTGTTGCTCTGAATGAAATATCCACATGCCATCGACTGTAATGTATACGCCAGGTTGGCAATCAGACTCGCACCGGGGAAGTTCCTGCTGGCGGTAACGCAACACATGGCGCAGGTGACGGCAATGTAGTGGTTGAGCAGCACAATACCAAAGTACGTCAGGAAGCGTGAGGGTGCCTGGTCCAGCCCGGCCATCCAGTAGCTGATGACGGCGAAGATCAGAGGCACTGGGAAGTCCTCAGTGACGAACCTCGCGATGCGGCGAGAGACGAGGAACGGCAGCGCTGTTGCACACCCCTCACTGTGCTCGCGGTCGAAGACGCCGATTTCCTGTGTCAGTCGGTACACCTCGAAGACGAGGAAGAGATATCCTTCCAGGGCGCTGGTGGTGTACAGGAACCCCTGCCGCGACCGGATGCCAGCCTGGTCCCGCCCTAGCTGATAGAAGATATAACCAGTGCACAGGCCCATGATGACAGCCTGCATGATTGCGGCCATCATGCCCATTGGGTCCCTGTACGTCGTTTTCAAGGTACGCGAGGTCATGACGCGCATCTGGCGGGTGAATGACGTTGCATTGGTATGCCTCCTCAGCATCATGCCGCGCTCTGTCGGTGTCCCTGCACCCTTCTCGGTCGGCGCGAAACGCCTCTCGTTCTCCTCCCTCCAGGCACCCTTGAGCTGCTCCACCCGCGCCAGACTCTCGGCCTCCAGCTCTGGGGTGCGGTTGTCCACGGCCGCGAGATCGACCAGGTGCTCGGCCGGGTTGACGAACGGGGGCATCCTGAAGCCCAGCCCGTCGAACCACGGCAGACACTCGGCCACAGGGCCCGAATAGACGGGCGAGCCCCGTGACAAGAGAATGAGGTTGTCGAACAAGCCCCAGATCTCGGACCGGGGTTGGTGGATGGTGACAATGACAGTGCGCCCCTTGGCGGCGAGGTTCTTGAGAGTGCGGACAAGCTGGAAGGCGCTGCTGGCGTCGAGGCCCGTGGTCGGTTCATCGAGGAACAGCACGCTCGGATTCGCGAGCATTTGCACGCCGATGGACACGCGCCGCTTCTCACCACCCGAAAGGCCGCGGTGAATAGTGCTTCCGACGCGGGTATCGGCCGCCTCCTTGAGTCCTAGCTCCATGATGACCTCTTCCACGACGCGTTGCCGCTCGGCGGACGTCGAGGGCGGCGGGAGACGCAGATCGGCCGAGTACTGTAGAGTCTCCCGCGCCGTCAGGGTTGGCAGAAGAATATCGGTCTGGGTCACATATGCCGAGCGGATCGCCTCGATGTTCGGCTGGGAGTTGAAAAGAATGCTGCCGGACTGACTGAGCCGAGATGAAGCTATCCTGGAAGACACCGTGTTCAGCAGGGTCGTCTTTCCGGAGCCGGAGCCACCTAATATCGCGGTGAGAGTGCCCGGGGCGAGGGACGCAGAGACGGAAGACAACAGGTCCTTGGTGTACGACGCAGGTTCCGGCCCGGCCTTGGAGCGGCCGAAGCGATCCTTAAGCAGCGCCGGGTATGTGGCCGGTTCCAGGACTGAAGGGGACGTGTCTACGGTCACGTCGAGGTTGCGGATCTGGACATCGACGGGTGCAACATCGTCCAGACTCAAGTGATTGCCCACGCCGAGAGACAGGTTGGGAGCATTGGGGCCACCGGCCGGGATGTCCATGCTCGTCGCGACGGAGCTGGCACGGTCGATCTTGTCCGTCTTGTCCATGTCTAGGACCGAGGAGGTCGGTCGCTCACGTTGGGGCTGTGAAGCGGCATCATCTGAGCCTCCCGGCCCACTGGCGAGTGTTGAATCCATGATGGCCAGGCCTCAGGGCTGCTGGCCAAGACGATGTGCAACGGAGGTGTTCACCCTGGCGAAGAGAACACTTGAACTGATCTCGGCAGCCGTTGAGTCAAGTCACGCAGATGCCGAGCTTGTGTGCATACTGTCAATTGGTGTCGCGACTGGATCAGGAAAGACATAACATCACGAGCGAGATGTGTGACTGTCAACCCAAGAAGACAAGAAGGCTCTAATGGTTGGCAGTCGGTGAATAGCTATAGTGGGAATCACATGGTTCCCAGGAACGAGTACGAAAAGGGAGGGGTCCATTAAAAAAACATAAGCGAATACCATAAGCGAAGGATCATATGCCACCATACCGCTTTGGCACCTGTGGGTTATGTATGATGAGTGCAACGCTGGGGCGTACAAAGCCCGGACGCATGTGGCATGCTGCGCTTGCAGACGACCCGTTCTGGGCCTGTGCCGAGTTGGTGGATTTCTTGGCCCGGATGGTCAACCAAGGATCTGAGCGGCTCGGTGTGGCATCCACGCCGCACGCTGAGCCATTGGGAGATGAGACTGGTGAAGGTCAAGATGGCATTGTGGCATCGAGGGATTTTTGATGTGGTATCTGTGGTGTGTCGACACGGGATGCTCCCATCGTCCCCGCATCATGGATATCCAGTAGCATCGTGGGCTTGTTTTTCTTCCAGAACTCTATCCGTTCTACCTGCCCAACATGCAGGCCATGACAGGGGCCGACCAAATCTTGAGCCGTCGGATCGGGAGGAGGAGAGCTTCTTCGTGCTGCAGGTGCAGTTGCACAGCATGAGTCGGAGACGGTTGCCACGGGCGGGCCACTCTTCGACAGTGATGGTGACTGCTGGGTGACTGCGGCTCGTACAAACTCAATCTGCAGATCTCGTTGACCGTGACACAGCAGGCGAGGCATTGAGTTTCTGCTTGGACAGCATGTCAGGGCTCAACGGTAGCGCTCGGCTGGTGTTCCGAACACGACAGGAGTACGGTACGACACTACGGCACGATAAGATAAGGACATGGCCTCCCCTTGTCCCCATCTGGGGGTTTAACCTGGACGGCAGGTGGGGGTGGGGGGTTGGATTGGGGGACTGAGGGGGAGCTTCTGCTCGTCCGATTACTCCATATTTTGCCCCAGATTTCCCTCACAGGCACAGACCTATGAAATGCCTACGGTTTTGGATTACCCACCACGGAACCGAGCGCGGAAAGGGGAGGAGGGGACCTCCAACCGACGGCAGCCAGCTCTTGGTCGGCCTGCCTACCTGCCTACCAAGCCTGTCGGGTCCAGGTCATCGCATCTTGGACTTTGTGTATTGGCCCGCGTCAACTGGAATCCCCGCGGCTAAGCATTCTCGCGACAATCGAGCAAGTCTCCCCGCGAGCGCGTAAATGAATTTACGCTGGCCTGCAGACGGTTGCGCAGATTGTACAGTGGGAGGCTGCATCTGGGCATGTTCGGAAAATTGTTTTGTGCAGCGATGGGAGTGCTGGTCTGGGGCATTCAGTCCAGCTCTGAGCAGAGGTTGAAACCTTATTGAGGTACTGTGCCTGTAGCTGTGCACTCGTGTGTCGCCAGTTGCGTGCACATCTTCCTCATTGGCGGGTTATCCGACGACAGACTCGGTCGGCCTTATATGCAAACTCCGCGAGACAGCGAGCTCTTAATAATTGCCACCCATGAAACACATTTTGGTAGCATCATCTCAAGGCCACGAAGGGGATGTTGGGGTGCGGGCATCTCGATTGCAACCACGGGTCCAGTCGGCGGCCACAGGGCAGCTCGTCCGCCCGAGGTCATCGCGGCGGGCCGGATCGAAGTTTACCCCCTCAGCCCTTGGCCCCGGGCGAAATACCGAGCTCTTCTGCCACCCGTGGACCCTCGATGCCGCCCACTCTGCCGCGTCATACGACCCCGGACTTTCGATCTTCAGCAGTCGGAAGCGACACTAGCACTACCTAGCCTACTTAATGCCATTGGGGCCCTCCTCGTCCGTAGTGAGAAAAGAGAAGCCATGAGACTAATCCCAAACCCCATCATCTTCATCGCCTCCAAGAGATCCCTCTTTGAACCTGCTCCTCTGCGCCGAGTCTGCGCATCCTGTGTAACCTCCTCCAAGACTTTGAGACCGCCCTCCCGCCTGTTGTATACCCACCAACAACGGTTACCACCCCGCGGAACCCCGCCATCTGTATCACCTAGACCTACTGCTCGTACCGCCACCATGGCCACCAACGGCGCCAACGGGACCAACGGCCACAGCGCCGCTGCCAAGGACAACAACAGCAAATACGACCCAAACTTCACACAACATGTCATCGACCTGATGAGCCCAGAGACCCTGCCCCGGCATAGGGAGATCCTCTCCTCGCTGATCCGCCACATGCACGACTTCTGCAGGGAGGTCGAGCTGAAGCAGGACGAGTGGATCGTCGGTGTCAATTACGTAAATGCCATTGGCCAGGCCTACCAGAAGAACCGCAACGAGGCATGGCGGGTATGCGACATCCTCGGTATTGAATCGTGAGTTATGGACCCCGGCGTTCCCAGGCGATAAGATATTCCGCCTGAATCTCCCCAGCTAACCAGGGTATTCTTTTCCCTTTGCTCAGGCTCGTCGACGAGATCAACCACAAGGTGCAGGCCGCCAACGGCGCTGAGCCCACATCATCCACCATCCTCGGCCCCTTCTGGTCGCCAGAGACGCCCTTCCGCAACAATGGCGACAGCGTGGTCCAGAACATGCCGCCTGATGGGCAGCTGACCTTCTTCCACGGAGTCATCAAGGACGCTGAGACGGGCAAGGGCATCCCCAACGCCGTCTTTGACATGTGGCAGGCCAGCACAAACGGCAAATACGATGTCTTTGACCCCGAGAACCGTACGTACCACACCTACCCGCACACACATGTCTTTGCGAGGCATCGAACAAGCCAGCTAACTTCTTGTCACCTTCCAGAAACCCGCCACAACCTCCGCGGCAAGTTCCGCACCGACGCAGACGGCAAGTTCTGGTTCTACTGCCTCAAGCCGACCGAGTACGCCATCGACACCTCGGGCCCCTCGGCCGAGCTCCTGCGCATCATGGGCCGCCACCCCTACCGCCCCGCCCACATCCACATGATGGTCACCCACGACGACTACGTCGGCGTCACCGCCCAGCTGTACCCCAGCGACGACCAGTACCTCGAGACCGACACCGCCTGCGCCGTCAAGCCCGACCTGCTGCTCAACTTCAAGCCCGTCACCGGCGAGAAGAACGGCGCCGTGCTCGACGTCGAGTACGACGTGCGCCTCGTCTCAAAGAAGTACAAGCCTGATAATACCATGTTGATGCAGAATGCGAACCAGAACAAGTTCTGAGGGGCGCGTGCATCTGTTTGAGTCTTGTGTGATTGGAAGGAGTTCTTTGGGCTGGGAATCTGTACATGAATACGGAAGTCCGCATTTGTAGGGAAAATTCAACAAAATACCCGCACTTATATTCTGCTACCAATCTACCTGAAATGTGTCTGTCGCTACATGTTGAACTACCTCTTTGGGTCAAACCTGCTACGAGCACGTGCTCCTAGGCGTCTGCTTCCAGCCTATCTTCCAATAGCCATTATGAACTGATCGAGACAATTTCTTGTGGAATTCCAGTAGGACACACTCACAACCTGTGCATCCATTCGAGCGCAAAGTGGTGCACATATAATTGACGTCTAGGCGACAGCCGCGAACTAGAGGTATTCTTCAGCCTGAACCGCCGGTACCAAACAATGATTCCTGGTTCTTCGGTAGACGCAGGGGCGGGTAAATCAGTGAGGCGCATCCGATCCTAGTTTCTATTACGCTCTTGTAAGACACGCGACTGCATGCACGTATGTCACGGGGAGGAACGCGAGGGGTCAGCCGCACGTACAATGAATGAGGAGAGTTTGCTCCGCGGACGTCACCTCCACATCACGCAATTTCTTATTTCAACCTCAAGGGTGAAATACGACAGATCAGATTGAAAAATGCATTCCTGAACCGCGATATATACATATGCAATCTGTGCCCAGGTTCCAACCGATCCAAACATTCCAGGACCTCTTTTACCATGCAATGCAGCCGCCCAAACAACGCCTCTTAAGTCCCAGCCATGCCCAATTCATGAAAAGAAAATCCTCATGCTAATGACGATGCAGCTCAGTCTAGACCGTCCTCTTCTCGACGATAGCCTCGCCAACAGGTGATTCGCTAACGAACCCACCGTTCGTGCCGCCGAACTCGTACACCTTCTGCCCGCGCAGCCATGTCTCCCGCACACGGCCCGTGAACCTCTTGCCCTCCCACGGCGAGCAGCGGTTCTTCCAGTGCATGCCGCGGCAGCCGAGCGTCCACTCCTCGGCGTCGTCGAAGACGCACACGTCCGCGTCTAGCCCGACCTTGAGCCCGCCCTTGCGGTGCGACAGGCCCACCTGCGCCGCCGTGGCCTGCGAGCACAGCCGGACGATGTCGACGATCTCCAGCGGCCTGTTGCCGGCCTTGGCCGTCGTGTGCAGGATCGGCAGGCCCAGCCCCACCGAGGAGATGCCGCCCCACGCGGCGAAGAAATCGCCCGCGCCCGTGGCGGTCTTGGCCTGCTCCTCGCCCGGCATGGTGACGTCGACGCCCGAGTCCGAGTGCAACAGGGTGCCCTCGACGGCGTCGACAGGGTCGGCGTGTTGCTGCTGCTGCAGGTGGCCCGGGAGGAGCTTCAGCTCCGGCGTGCAGGGACTATGGTCAGAGACGATAGTCCTGATCACGCTCTCCTTGGGGTCTGCGCACAGCTCCTCCCACAGGCCGGACTGGTTGATCCGTGACCGGATGGGCGGGCAGCATTTGTGACGAGTGTCACCGTCCTCCACGTCCTCGGCGGCAAGGCCTAGGTAGTGGAAACACGTCTCGGCTGTGATGTTGACACCGTCCTTCCTCGCCTGCCTCAGAATCGGGATGCACTCAGTCGCCGAAAGGTGCACGATGTGCAGATGCAGCTGTGGCGCCAAGTGGGCCAGCGAAAGGATCTCCTCCACAGCGCATGTCTCGAAGACGGGCGGCCGCGAGTCGAGGAAGGTGTCGTAAGAGGTCAGCTGGCCCGTGGGGGCGAGGGGTGGCTCTGACGCCTGCACGGCGTCTCCCACGCTGTCAGCGATGGGAGGGATCATCTCAGCGTGGAACATGAGGGTTGTCGGGCGGCCGGCGAGGGCGCGCATGGCAAGCTCGATATCGTGGGAGGAGATGGCGGGGAACTCGTCGACCTGAGTGTCGTCTTCGTTAGTGATGCTCGCTTCCGCGTGTCTCCCCATGGTTCAAGTTGATCCCACCTGGGAGGCACTTACACCACTCTCGATCAGGAACCCCTTGAAGCCCCTCACACCCATTTCCACCAGCGGGACCAGCTGGTCTGCGTTGCCAGGAATTACGCCGCCATAGAAGCCGACATCGACCCAGCACTGCCCCTGGCTAGCAGCCAGCTTCTCCTCGAAGCCCCGAACCGTTGTGGTGGGGGGGATCGCATTCAAGGGCATATCGATAACGGTTGTCACGCCCCCAGACGCCGCAGCGCGGGTGCCGGTAGCAAAGCCCTCCCATTCTGTCCGACCAGGCTCATTCAAGTGGACGTGGGCGTCCACCAGGCCTGGTAGTATGAGTTTGGAACCATGGTCCACATAGGTGGTCGACGGTGGGAAGGAGGAGGGCGGGAGTACCTCTGGAACTATGGAGATGATCTTGCCAGTGGAAGGGGAAACTGATATGGTTGCTGGTGACAAGATAAGGCTATCGTCAGGGAGGGTGAGCACCGCCCTCGTTGACACCAAGACGGTCAAGGGCTCGGGAGAAGATAAGGTGGTAGTAGAAACGGTCATCTTGACGGTTGTTCAGGCTGGGGAGACGGAGAGGGCAGGGCAGTTTGGGAAGAAGGATAGTTTGAAGATTAGGAATGAACGGTGGGATCGAGGGCGAAACGAAGGAGAACAACCCAGTCTGGTCTGCCAGTTCAGGGTCCTTATCAGCAGTGACGAGAGTGGGATGTGTTAGCTGGGTGGGATGGTGGACGCCGGGGTGCAGACGGCTTATCTTGCAGTAGATAAGGCGCAAAGGGGACCACAAGACGACGGCAACACTCGAGATGGACAAGGGACAGCAAACATGTGAGAGGTTGACCGTGGACCTATCTTTTTCAGGAGAAGAAGCATCAAAACGAGAGAGGCGAAACGAAAGATCTGGACCCGGACGAGCCTGACGAGTCGGCAGTCGCGACCCGGCTAGGTGACTCTCTCTGCCTTCCTGGCCCACACGAACAGCACATGCTGTTGTTGTCCAGACCCTCGCCCTGACGACTCCTGTCAGCGCCCATACCGCCAGTTTTCTTGGGCTGTCGACCTAGTAGGTGTTGTAGAGGTTAGACTCGGCCGTCTCCGGCTTCCTTAGCCCGGCGGTTCTCGTGTTTCCGCGGCTAGTAAATCACAACAAAAAAAAAGGGCGTCGGGACGGCTGGACGGTTACCGTTCGTTATCAGGGGCAAGGAAGGCCCTACAAAGAGTCGCGAGCCAGGAGACCCCTGGTTGCTTATCAGCGTAGCACGATTGGGCCACGCCGTAGCAATGGGCCCGCTTCCCACTGCATCGGGTTAATCTCGCCCGGCTCACCCAACGTCTGATGCTTACTCAGTGCCGCCTCCATGCGAGGCCCAGACTAAGTGTCCTTCCGAATTCGGAACAGCCTCGGTCTGACGATGGCCTCACCAGTTTTGATCGAGTAACTATCGAGTAAAGATCGAGTAAAAATGGAGTAATGACCTCACCTCTTTTCAATGCGGCTTCTGAATTAACCTTTCGGCATCTGCAGCCCTCGACGCAGGGCCTGCATGGCCAGCCAGCCCAGCCGGCCAGCGTGCCATCGTGCTGGCCACAACCTTGGTCCTGCTCTGAACTGCTCATCGACTTGGTGGTCTTACGTACACAACAAACCACACAGCAACATTGCTGCTTTGACAGCACCAGCCCCTCTGTCCGTCATTCTACTGCCACACCGAACCACGATCAACAACTACGGTCACACCTGTTCGTCAAAAGGGGCTCGCATCTGCCGAAGGACACTATTGATTCCAACACGCAAACACTTGCCCCCCTCGCGTTCCCCTGCACATCTGCTCTGCCGACAGCCTGCCACCTATGTTGCCCTCGGGCAGCGCGGCAAAGCGCAGCATCTGAGTTTGTCCTCCCACAGGATACATTGCCACGTCGTTCCATCGTCCGACCTCGCGCTCTTGAGAGCCGGCTGCAGGATGCCTAGATGCCTAGCGAAGCTGGGCCAGAAAACCCAGGAGCGGGCAGGGCTGCAGTGGGGAGACTAGACGGCCATCAAGTCGCACAGGACGCTGTCCGTCGCCGCCAAACAGCTCTCCTTGAAGCGAGCCGTGGCAGCAGTTGAGAGGAGCCGTTGCTAAAGTCGTGTCGTGATGGCAGCTCCAACGCTGACATCGGGCAGGTCGCAATACTTCTTCCAGACAAGCAAGGGCGATGCGGTCGTGCGCATTCCGGAATACGGATAATCTGCCTGCCGCTGGCCAAGGAAAGACCACAATGCTTCTTCAGTCTGTCAGTCCCCGAGGTCAGGGCAGCGCGGGATGGGTTCCGCGCGCGGCTCGGTGTCTCGCCTTGAACCCTGGCCGTGCACGAGCTTCACGTCGCCCTCGAGACGCGCGCGTCAATATGTCCATTCTGCACCAGCGGGAGGAATGAACAATGATGCTAGTGAGAGCCAGCATTCAACCCAACTCCTCTTGCCTCTCCACCAGGGACTTGTGCTAGCCCGGTGCAGGAACCAGGGCCAGGCGCCAGGTATGGCGTCGAGCTTGTTTCCCCACTGCAGTCAGTCACCTGGCATCTCCAGAGTTCCGTTTGCTTTTGGACGGGGTATCGTGTCCAACTTTCAATCTGAGCTGTCACATCTGACCGTCACTTTCCACATCGGGCCGCATGCAGTGCCTCGTCTCCTGCATGAGATCAGCCTCGGGGCGCGCATGCGATGAGCGCCAGACG
This sequence comes from Diaporthe ampelina, assembly GCA_023522825.1. Classification (NCBI taxonomy): domain Eukaryota; kingdom Fungi; phylum Ascomycota; class Sordariomycetes; order Diaporthales; family Diaporthaceae; genus Diaporthe; species Diaporthe ampelina. The sequence goes on from JAMFTM010000143.1 coordinate 39,977, forward strand.
GCCCGACGCCTCGCGATTATGACACGGTGCAGTTGGAATGTGTGCCCAGGCAAGGGCAGCAGAGTCCAGAGAAAACGTGATCTACACGCCTCTCGCGAGAGCCAGACTGAGATCGTGCTACCCCTCGATCACGGCCTCTATTCCCAATTGGCCGTTCTTTCAGACGTCATCCGTCGCTGTCCGCCTTTCACGCCTCGTTGAAACCAGAACGCGTCAAGCTTCCGGTACCCTGAGGTTCACTGACCTCCGGAAGGCTGGGGGATCACAGGTCATATCGACTCGTACCGAGATTGTTCGTTTGCTCTGCAGCTCATCAAGGCACCACCTTGGTCATCGACGTCTTGGCCTGCAGGGACTTTTGTCTAATTCGTTTCGTTGTTGCTTTTTCTTTAGGAGGAAGCCCTCCGCGTACTTCCGCTCTCCAACATCATGAACAGACCAACACCTGCACGTTGTACCCACATGGTGGCGGTGAAAACGATATTTGAGGGGAGAGTTCCTTTTCTTTCTCCCCTGCCGCACGGCGGGGATTGGGCTTCACGTATTTGGGGGTGTGGGCGAGCTGCACGATACAACGGTTAAGGTTTCGGAGGATAAGTCGAAGTCTACAATCTCTATACTTTCTAGTGAAAGTATTAACACCGCCTTATTTCTTGCCCTCCCTGACCAATGTATCCCCTTCAAATGCCATGTGCGCACCCCTCTCCCCAGCCTCAATCGGTGAGGCCCCTCGGTATCCCACTCTACGCGTCGACTCCCTGGCCGTGCGCAAGGGCTGCGGTTGTAACGCGACGCGTTTGGCTACAACGTTGAAAGATCTGCTCCCTTTCGGTTGCCAAATAAAACTTTCTTCTCTCGGTATCATCTTCAGCTTCGGGAAATTCCATACACCCACCACAGCAATCTTCATCGGGTCAAAATGAGCCAGCCGAAAGAATTGAAACTTGCACGGCTTCCCCCGCGTCTGGATACATTCACAGACATACGAGCTCCAAGTGTCAAGAAAGAGCGCGTCAATGGCAAGGACAAATACAGCTTGACCCCCGCAAGGCCCGGCGTCATTACCATTTTCTCCGACGGTGAGAATGAGAGACTTCCTGCCTCTAGACCACGAGTTGTCAAACGCGAACGCTCGCGTGTTCCATCCCGCACGGTCGAACAAGGCCGTAAGTCTAGCCAACAACGTATCAAGCAAGAGTCTCTGAGTGATCGACATGGGCCACAGCGACTTCACGGCCATACGACACCTGTTGCTATGGCCTCTGATGCAGGGCGAAGCTCGGGTCATGAGCCATTGTGTCGGCGTCAGTCTCAAGGAAGATCACATCCTCCAAGCGACTCATCTTCATCCTCGGACTCTTCCGGTTTTGATAGCTCAGACTCGTCGGAATCTGAAGGCGAGTCCGATTCGTCTTCGGAACCTGGAGGCGGCTCCGATTCATCTTCAGACTCAACCTCAAGCGAGGATTCATCATCTGAAGATGACGCAAGCGTCAGCGTGTATCGGCCAACTACTCCTGCCTCCAGCCTAGGTTCAAGCCCACCCAAAACACGGAGAAAGAAGCAGACTGGCGTTCAACGAGCTTCCACCAACCAAGTGGGTGCGTCTTCGTCACGGCGCTCACTGCAGAATGAACCGTCAATCGGCTCCGGCCACGCACCATTGGACTTCTTCATCGACCTTCCTGCGCATCCCTTGCGGTCATCCTCGGACCTGCCTCGCCGGTCAAGATCACACATCTCGCCAACGGTAGAGCCCAAAGGTGCTCAGGTATGCAGATATCACTATCAATGAATTATCGCGGTCAACATCTGAGTTTCTGAAACAGGACGAGCATACGCTCCATCTCATTCACCACCGACCTAGCAACGATTCGCCTGTTGTCCTGGGGTTCATGCCCATCAATCGCACGTCTCCACCGCCTCGGAATGCTCCTACAGAACCGCGAGCGATGCGCATTGCTGGGGCTTGTTCCGCCAGCGCGCCTGCTGAGCCCACTCGAACGCAAAGAGAGTCCATGAGGAGGTCAGGCCCAGGACCGTCGTCGCTGCCTCTTCGTGGTCCTGGAGCTGTCAAAGACAACTTCCAGCAGGAGGGCGAGCAAAGACGTGGGCCAGCGCGACCTGGTCGCATCATGCAAACCATTGAGCGGCAGCCCGTAGAGTCACTCAGCACCAACAGCCCGCACAAGAATTTGCTTTCTCGGCGTAGCTTGAGAGCCGCAACTCCTGGCCCATCCTCGCTCAGAACTGCGACTGACCGTGCTTCCCCTGGAATTTTTGTTACACCGCGAGCTGTGTCCACACGGCCAGACCCAATTGTTAATACTCATGATGCCCCGCAGAGCGTCTCGCGATCGCAAGGGAAGAGGACGATCGATGAGACTGGGGATATAGACTCACCCTCCAAGGCCGCCGAGTGGGAGCGGATGCTATCGAGGATCAAAAACCACGAGAGGGAGATGGAGCAGCAAAGAGCCCAGCTGGAAGACACGAAGCGGCTGCTTGCCGAGCAGCAGTCCCGAATCGATGATCTCGAACAGCAAAGACGGGATGAGGAGCTTGTTCGAGATTCTGCTGCCCAGAACATTGAAGAGCCAGCTGTTGGCCCTCTTCCGCATCTTGCCCATCAAGATGCTCCTCCTGCGCCCGTTCCTTGTCGCCAAGGCGAGAGAAGAGATACCTGTCAGTCCGAAAGGAGGGACAGGCGCAAGCGAAGAAGATCATCCCGCGTGGCTCGACTACGCCTGCAGGACCAGGAGCAAGAGCGGATCGAGCAAGAGAGGCAGGAAGACCTCGAGCTACAGCAACAGCTGGAGCAGGAGCAACGCCGTCAGGCCGAACGGATCCAATGCGCGGCAAGGGGTCTACAGAACAATGCCCGGCAGGCACAAGCCCTATCAGGCCCAGCTCAGAGAATGCTGGACGCTGTCCAGAGGCGGATCCAGCACGACGTGTTCAATCGCCCCTTGTCCGGCCACGACTTTCACAACCTCAACTTCAACGACGACGACCGCCCGTACATAAGCGAGGCGACGGCATTCATCATGCGCCTACCGCAGGCGTTCATCCTGGCCCGTCTTCGCAGGCTCATCGAGGGCAGGGACTTCTTCGAGACGGCGCACCTCGGAAGCACGCACCTGGGTTGCTGGGTGGTCTCGAGGCGGGCGGCGTGCGACCTGCGCATGAAGCTATCAGACTCCGGGGAGGCCCACAACTTCTCGTTCGCCCGCCTCGCTGTTCGTCTGTGGCACGACGAGCAGTCCCTCTACAGCCTCCTGCAGCATCAGAGCCAGCCGCTCAAGGCCGGGCATACCTGCCATGTGGACGCGTGCATGCGCCCCGACCATATTGTCATCGAGACTGACCGCGCGCTCGGCGAGCGCCGGAAGTGCAAGGCCCGCGGCAGGTGTTATGGCCACAAGACTGTTCACAAGGATGGTACCAGGCAGGTGCGGAAGCCGTGCATCTTTTTCCCACGGGGAGTTTTTGTGAGGTAGTGAGTCTGGGTGTTGTGTCGTGGACTGACTGGAGAGGGAAGCGATGCCTATCCTTGAATCCTCGTTGAGGATTTTGCAGGGGGCGAGCACGTCTTCCGTTAACAGTACTGTTTGTGGATGCATCCGTTGGTTGTTTGATGCTCTTCCACGGTGGGCTTCCGAGCTTGCATCGACTCGTGGATGATAAACCCATGGCTTCACTGCACCTTATTCTCGCCCCACATTACCACCACTCGATCCAGTTTTCCTTTTCGTTTGTATTGTTTCAAGGAGTTTCCTCCTGTCAGCTTTGTTTGAAAGTGTTCTTTGGGCCCGGTGATGGCGTTTTCATTGCTTCAATTGTCATCAAAAAGCACCCGACCAGCGAAGCAGCAGACTTGCAGATTGGGCATTCGGCTCCTGGGAAGAACATAAAAGCTCTCACTGTAATGCATTTACGAAGTCTAAGACAAAAGTTCCTAGTATTGGTAGCCGAAACGTGACGGTGTGCCGTCCATCCGCAGCAATCACAAGATGAGAGTGCCTTCAAAATTCAACGTGATTTTGTATGGCCCTACTTCGGCTGCCCACAAGATACGCAACAAAAGGAGATTGCGCCTCGTGGACAGTCTCTGACAACTATAATCCTGAGGCTGAAAGTTCGTCTCATGAATCATAGGTCAGCAGTGGTGCAAGCTGAAACTCGATGCTCCAAAGCGGAGGTAGCATTTAGGCAGCACCTCTGTGTGTTCAGCCTCAAGCACATGAAGACAGACAATGAGTCCACGGCTTTTGAGCTTTTATGTCATCGCACACAGCTCACTAGATACCTGCAAGCGCTACACAATGATCATTCCCTCATCTTTCTCGAAGAAGAATAGAACCACGCCATGGCCACTCACGATTCTGCCGAAGAAGAGCAACCCTCAAACAGAATAGAATGGACGATGGGAAGCAAGGTCCGGGATGGGCGTTACGGCCCAGTATTCCTAGGTCTCAGGACAGACACGGGAGACCTGATCTCGACGGAGGAACTCACGCCAGGCGAGCGGGGCACCGCATCCTCGCTCGAAAATATAGTGGCAACCCTCGAGTCGAGGCTGACGGCCCCAAGACAGCCAAACGTCGTCTCGCTCCTGGGATACGAGCTCAAGGGAGGGAAATTGGTCGTGCTCACGGAATACGTCCCAGGCGGCACGCTGCGGGACCTCATCCAAAGCTACGGCGCCGTCCCGCAGCCTCTGGCGCGGTCCATTCTCCGCCAGGTCGTGCTGGGTCTGGAGCAGATGCGGGAGCGAGGCATTGCACCAATTCTTTTGGATCTGGAGATGGTGATGTTGGATAACCGGTGCGTCGCCAAGATCGAGGCGCCACTGCGCGATGGGGCCATACCCACGACGGCCGGAGAAGCCCCAGCCGCTGCGCTATTGGCACCGCCTCCTGAACTGCTTCTGAGCCAAGGAGACTTGGGCAAGGCCGACGTGTGGCTTCTCGGGGTTATTGCGGCGCAGATCCTCACTGGCAAAAGCAATCTCAACAGAGGCGCCTCGGCCGACTCTGCCGCCACACGCATCGGGGAGTTCCAAGGGTCCTCGGCGGCGGAGCTTCTGATCCCTGAAAACCTGGCTGGCAAGCTCGATCAAGATGCATTGGACCTCATCTGCCAGTGCCTCAGCATGTGAGTGTTTGCGCCGCCGGCTCCCCGTCTGTTTCTAGGCTGACAATTCGTGCAGGGACGTCAGCCGACGGCCAGACATCTCTGATCTACTTGAGCATCCCTTCTTCAAAGGCGCTGACTGATCGATGGACACGCTTTCTCTCCTACGGACGGAGAGCACCATAAGATGTGCGTCTTCTATACGTATTCATGTGGAAGCTCGTACGGACCTTCTAGGGTCGCTGACTTGCTCAAAGCGTCTGATTAGTCCATTGTTTGCGCCCTGAGTAGCAAAGGTATTTTTGCCCGCATATAAGACCGGTGACAATAGCCGAGGCATCGCTAATGGTTGGGATGGTCCTATCCGAATGGCCACTCGAACTGAGTAGGTGATGAAGGTCACATATTCTGGTGGCATAGTTGGATTGAGGCTAATGATATTGGAACGTGGAATCTGAGGATCAGTTGTAAGACAGCTGTACCTAAAAGGTCTCGAGGGAAGACTCGGTTCACCAGGACACCCATATAACTTGAATATTACGGCTCATGTTTATTCATCAAAGGCCATGTATATCTTATTCCACACGTCGCCCGCGTTAGCTTAACAGACACGCGCTTCCCAACGGCTCATAGTCCATATCTTATTCCATTTTCGCTAAGCCAGTATGTGATATCTCTCCCTTTCCCGAAAGGACGCCAAAGTTCGCCTGGTACGCCGATTGAGATAACAAAGCACACGCAATGTAAAGCCTCCAACTTCGGGATGACTTGAAAGAATGGCAATTTGCAGCCCATATCCCAGGATACGGGCTTCTTTCTCAAGGTAGAATAGATGAGACGTTTAGCCATCGTACAGTAGAACTGCCCTGCTGCAGGAACTTGTTCAGCGCAGCCTTGCAAGACCGGCTGCTGGGGCGACACCAAATCAGGAATAGCAGGTGCCGATAAGGACAAGTCGGCACGTACAAGAGCGTTTTCTTGGCCCGGTGTGCATCACTTCTGATCCTCAAACGTCAACTTCTTGCTGGGACTGCTGGCCGCAGAACCTCCACCTCGCTGGCTCGGGTCCAGCCCACGCTCGCGCATCGCCCTCTCCGCCGCCTCGCGGGCCGTAGGCGCCTGCTGGTGATGCAGGTGATGCCGAGTGTGTGCACCGTGCTGGGTTTCGCGAAGGGAGCTGGTATAGCCCGGACCGGACACCGGGACAGGCCCGCTGTTGGTCGTGTCCACAAACGCATCCTCATCTCCCGTGACGCCCGGTGTGGCTTCGGATGCCACGCCGTCGATGAACCGCGCATCCCTCCTCTCGGTCGCCGCGCTGGCGTCTTCACGGTCCAGCCTCTGCTGCCGAGCGGCCAGCATTGCGCCCTCGCTCAGGCCAGAGCTGCTCCTCTGCAGGCCCTCCATCCCGGGCAGGGGTCGTCGCACGTAAATGGGGCCGGATATGGTGCTGTTCGCGCCCTCGCCGAAGCCGACCAGGCTGGCCGAGCCGTCATCGCTCATGTTGTCGTCCTGCTCGACCTGGCCGACGCTGCGGCTGGTCAGATCCTCGTCGACGTCCATGTCCGCCTGCTCGTTGTGACCCGTGCCCACGTAGCCGCTAGCCGAGTCGACCTCTGTGTCACGCGCAAAGTTGGTATCTGTGCTCATCATGTCGATGTCCTGTTGAACCAGACTGTCAGCCAAAGCGCCGTCAACCGCAAAGCATCTTTATGCCGACCACTTGACCAGGTATACTTGCACTCTCAGTCGCCGAAGCAGTGCCGGATGTAGACATCTTGGTCACGGCGACTGGCTGTCCATTCGAGTCGAAATAGGCTGGGGCGCCCTGGATCAGGGGTGCGATGGGGCGGTGGGTGGTATGTGGGAAGACGGCAGATGTGGGGGTCGTCTGAGGGCTGTTGCTGTTGCGGGCCGGGGCCGCGGAGCCGGCGCTGGGAGGAGATCGCAACTGGTTGACATTGGAGAGGCCCGCCAGGCGCGAGATACGGTCGGCGCGCTCTGCCTCAAGGCTGCCCTGGGAGGCATGCTGCTGGTGGCCGGGATGGTGGGTTGTGGCGGTGGCGTGACCGCGGTGGCCGTCCTTGATGGCGGTAGTGGAGAGGGCAGAGAGGGAGGTTGTCGTCGAGGTAGGAGTGCCGCTGGTGATTTGCACAGGTCAGTCTCGACTCGGTCGGACGGGTTACTGGACTTGACAAAACACCCAGATGACGAAGAGAGTTTGGGTCCGGTGCTCGGTACCAGTAACTGCTGGGGGCAATGGAAAGTAGCTCACGGCATCTCTGAGGGAGTGTCAGGGTTGGAGGGCGGCTGGGGGATGTTGATGAGGGTGGGGTGTGGTTGCGCCATGACGATGGGAGGCTGCGATGGTCGATGAGGGACGGAACGTATGGGTTGTATGGGCTTGTGGGCTTGTATGTTGTGTTGCGACGGGATCTGTGCGCAACGAGGTCGTCGCCGGTGTTGCGTGGGGGAGCGGGTGCGACTGCGACTGCGACTGCGACTGCGGCAACGAGCTGGTTGTGTGGTTTACAAGCTTCGAGGGGTGTTGAGTGGTGTCGCGCTGTCAGTCAGACAAGTCGCTGAGATGTAAGGTCGGGTGACGGGAGGATGGATCGATGCAGCTGCGGTCTTTGTCCAAAGAGGTGAGGGTCGAAGTTCCGAAGTCAGCCTGGGCGGCCTGGCCTTGGATCTGGTTGGTTTGCATGGGTGATTTGAGGCGGGAGGTTGTTGTCAGTCTCCCCTGGACATCCCAGTCTGCCTTCCACCTCGAGTTCAGCACGGTAGCCGCGATCGCTGGATCGCTGGATCGCTGGACCGCAGGCCTCCCTCAGACTCAGACGGCAGCAGCTGAATGCAGCTCAGCTCAAGCTCGCCTGGGAAACAATCGCCGGGGCCGACGCTGCCCTGGGCCAGGGCCATCGGGCGAGGGGCCCAGCACCCAGCACACAGCACCGAGAGAGGTACCTGGACAACTGGAGCAAGCTGGACTGCTGGGTCCCGCATTAAGCGCATCAACCGAGTGACGTAAGGCCTGGGACCCCTGCTCGCCTTGTCGCCAGTCGGGGTAGGTGGCAGGCTGTTGGCACCGTCGGTGCCCCACATTGCAACTCTAATACCAGGGCAGGTCGAGCTAAGGTACCTAGCTTAGTCGCCCTGGTCGCCCAAGCATCCAGTCGGGCTGTCTACCAGGCCTGCAGGCCTACGCAGTATGCACGAGGACTGCCTGAGCGAGAAACATCTTTTGCTTTGGGCCTTCTAGGATATACTGTCTTAACTGTATCTGCCAGATCGCTGCACCCACGCCACAGAACCCTCAGAAAGTGATCAACACCGCCTCAGCGTCACCAACCAGCACGCTCTCCCCCGGCGCCCATGTCTCGGTTACCTCCTCCCCTTCCACGAGCCCTTCCTTGTTCACGCTCCGTCCTGCAAACGTGATATCCGTCTGTGCAAAGTCCTTGACGTCGCTCCCGGACGCTGTGAGCCGTCGCACGATGCCGGCTGACTGGATCCTCTCGGGCAGCGTCACGTTGATCGACGGCCGAGTGTAGTTGGCCGTCGAGTTGTACGGCTCCAAGTTCAGGATGATGACCGAGTCAAGGGCATGCGACGGTGCTGGCTTGTACAGCGCGTAGGCTGTCAGCGTCTCCTCGGCGATCAGCGGGTGCACCACCTTCTTGGGCGCCCCATCGCCCGAGTAATACGGCGAGTACGCCCCGGTCGAGGGTGCCATCACGGTCTCATTCTGGCCAGACGGCACCTCTCCGTTCCCGATGGCAGTGGCCAGAACCCACGCGCCATAGTACGACGGCCGCACCAGGGCGCTGTGGTTGGTCGCCCCCTCGTACGGCGCCCACAGGCTGTAGCGGTAGGGCGTGCCCATGTGGAAGTACATGCCCCCTACCGCTGAGATGTTGGACGCGATGAACAGCGTGTAGTCCAGATACCACAGCGCCGTGCCGAAGACGTTGGAGACGCCGTCACGACCTTGGCACGAGATACTGTTGGTCTCACCAATCACATAGGTCATGCCATGCGTCTCATCAACGTACGGCGCCATCTGCTGGTGCGGAAAGGCCCGGTTGGCCATGTTGGTGTGGTTGAGGAGGTTCTGCCGAAGCGTGGATATCTCCTTGGTCGAGGCGCAGTTGGAGCCATGATACTGGGGAACAGTGCTTCAGTTAGTCTTTGCAAACAAGACTGCTAAATTTCGGGGAACTCGAGGACTCACGTCGTGCTGCGAAGTACTTCTGATCTGCTGCTTCCGGTTGATCCCCAGGTCCAGCACGACCTCCGAGTTCCAGGGCGTATTTATGGTCTTGTTCCCACTCCCCATGAACGTGCCCATTTGGAAGATCGGCTGGGACTGAGAACTATCCTCACTCCCGCCCCAGATGGCCTCCTCGATCAGATCAGTGTACATGAGAAACTCTTCCGTATAAAGCTCCGGCCCCCACTCGTCGCTCCGGTACTTGCCTCCCCACCGCTCCATCTCGTTGCTGATCTCATATGCATACAACAGGTCCGGCCCGAGCGTGTCCCAGACCCGCTTCGCCACGTCGACCGTAGACGCCACACCCGCGGAGCTGTTGTCACGGTAATTGAGGTCGTAGATGAACCGCGTGCCCTCGGGGGACGTCAGGAAGGCCTCGAACCAGGCCGGCCCGATGTTGGTCAGGCTGGGCTGGTCGGTGCGGGCACCCTCGAGGCCCGTGTTGGTCGACCCGTTCCAGTGGTTCTCGACGGCGAGCTCTTGGCTGGCGTTGAAGACTGCCACATTGGCGGTCGAACCGCCAGCCCGGATGATGATTGGGGAGCCTGACAAATTCTGCAGGTTCTCTAGAAGATTATATGAGAGTTTGTTCGGTGTTCTGAAAATAGCATTCATCAGCTTGTACGTCTCTATGTCGTGTGGCCAGTCAATTGACGTCTCACGTACGTCAGGTTCCCGAAGTAGTCCGCCATATAGGAGAACTCGATGGAGAGAGACTGCCATGACCCATCGATGGGCCGTTTGACAGCATACAGCCGGAGAGGCACATTCAGAGGCAGGTCACGGCGTATGTCGGAAGAATTGCCATCATGCTGACTCCTGCGCCCTGTGTGTAAGGCGGCGCTCAGGGGAAGAAGAGTGGAGACAATAGAAAGTGCCAGGGAGGGCAACATTTTGGATCCTGGCTGAGAACTTGCCGACTATGTCATGGGCTATGATCTGGTACCGGTAAGGAGGTGGATCAAGCAGTGCATGCCGAAGCTCTTAATACTACTTATGTGACTCTATCATAAACCGCCCATCAAGTGCTACGACCTTTCGTCCGTCATGCCGGTGAGATATTGAAGCGACAGGCCCGAAGGATAATTTCCATTTTGAGACAGGGTCTGGGGTAGTATGGGGTTGCCTTAAGCCCCAGTTCTTGGTCTAGCGGGGAAGCATGTCCGTAAGCCGCCATATCTCGTTGTGAATTGAAGCGAGTGAGAGTGACAACGGTGGCCGGGAGGGGTAAAGAGGACAGCGATCCACGATGCCAAGACGTCGACACAACCGCTTCAGTACAAAGAGCCTGTCTTGAATCCTTCTATACAAGGCCGGGAACAAGGAAGTGGCATGCCAATACCCCGAGATGCCAGCCTAGTTGTGTACGGTGACAACGCAGAATGGGAGTTTGAGCACAAGTAGGATTAGTGGCACGCGACAATGTCATTAGCTTACATTAAACAGTAGGGAATCTGCCTTTTGCTGAGCAGTTCATGAGTAGCTTGCATCAGACTCCTCAAAGTTATATGGATGTGAAGCTTGGATAAGAAGCCAGTGCCGGGCAAGTTTAATGTACTTTTTGCGTCAGCCAGGTTGGAATTGGACAAGGGTTTATTTCGACACACTTAACATGTGTGCATTTTTATCATGTTCTCAATGGCCCAAACTCATCCGCGAAGCTTTCATTCTCCCTAGGTCCATTATCGAAGTCATCTGGAGCAACTGCATCTCCGTCCAAAGAGCACACCCATCAGAAGACTCCAGGAGTGAAGTCGACTACCTGTGCCTTTGCAACGACACCATCGAGGCTCTTGACAAAGGCCAAGTGAGCCGGGTCTTCATTCAGATAATACTCCCGGTCCTTCTCGTTCTCAAACTCGCTGATGAACACATGTGAGATACCGTTCTAGGAATTTTAAGATCAGCCTTATACGAGTATGCTTCTCATTGCCTCCACGCTGGTTGTCAGGGGAAGGAGCTTACCTGCTTTCCCTCGGGGCTGTTGTCTTTGCCTCCTTTTCCCGTCTTGACATACGGCTGCTTGGTCTCCGGGTGGATACAGTTGTCTTTGAGAGCCAGCATTGCATCACAGGCCTAAAAGTTCGGATCAGCAGGTGTCCAAAGCACAGGCGGGAGGCTCGGTGCGGCTCAGCAGAGTCACACACAGCCACTGACTTTCTGGATGTCTTCGGGTGGAGCCAAAGGCTCGAAGGCAAACATCACAATGTGGACGATCCCCATGTTCGCCGGTCGGTAGTCTTAATTTTTTGCAATATGGTGTTATCTCGTAATGCGGGCTGTGTCTTGTTGTTGAAGGTGGCAGATGATGGCGATTCAAGTCGGCTTTGAGAGGGGATTAAACGTCATCATGCCCCGCAGCGCATTCCCGGACGAAGTAAGTATCACAACCAACAGTACGGAAGACCGTTGCCAGACCACACGAAAACAGCACCCGAGTAATGTCACACTTCGCCATTCTACCTAATGTTGTACCAGTCGCTCTTGCATGCCCACAATTTTCTGATCCAGGACCTTTTCCGCAGCGTCTGTTCAGCGAGATCTGCAAGGCCGGAATTTGGTTCGGGATTACTTTTCCGGGTTCACAATAGCCAGAGAATATTTATCAGCCAACTAAGACGAATGTAAACAAGTGTACTCTCGCCATCATCCCAGCTTAGAGCGGCTGCTCCATCTCCCTCACGTCGTCGCCAGAATACACAACAGCGAGTAGAACGCCCAGCATGGTCGCACTAAATGTCAAGGGCACTGAGGCACCCTGCAGATCTCCATCGTGGCCCCACCCAAATAACCACTGGAACATGAACCATAGTGAAGGCCCAAGCCCGAGGAGCATGTATACAAACACCCTGAGTGCTGACCTCTGCTCCCGCGCCACAAGTCCCCAGAATACCTCAACATCCTGGTCTTCGCTGAACTCGGCGTCCTCATCCACCAGCCGGTCCCTCTTGGGAATTCCGTCAAGCAGCTTGCCCGGGATTGTCTTGATTATGCAGGACGGCGTGGCAAAGACGTGGCGGATCTTGTGTGCCAGACCTTGGTCACTGTAGCAAGTGTTGTACAGATGGTTGAACATGTGTCTCGAAACCGGTGCATGGGGCATCGGCCGTGGGTAGTAATACTGGTATTCTTTGTCGTGGGGCGACTCGTCATGCGGAGGGAACGAGAATCTGAATCCCGGGTCAAAGCTTTGTGGAGCGTACCGCTTGATCTGAGTCGATTCTATTAGTATTTGAGAGTTTCGGGCCTGAGGCTTCGCCCGTAGCGGCTTACCTTCACGAAGTCGCAGTGAGAAAAGACGAAAATTGACAGCAGCCGGCGCCACCAACCACGGTTTGTATTGTACGTCGTCACAATGGCTTGGAAGAATTCCCGAGCCTTCTTCTCCGTGACATCTATCGGCGCCAAGGTGTAATTAGAAGTCTTTACAAGCAGGAATACGAATGCCTTGGGTGGGGTGCCGAATGAGATGACAGATGAGCTCGGTGTCGCTCCGACGGTGCTGCCGTGCAGACTTGAGCTGCTAGTGGCAGAGGAAGAACTGGAAGTTGTGGACTGTGACCCCGACCCGCAATTAGCCCTTGTGTCATGTGAACTGGCGCTGCTTAGGGAGCTTGGTGGCCGCTCAGGAGGCTCGTTACTGAGAGGGAATTGAGAAGCTAGATGGCTCAATTTCGAGGCATAGACGAACGGAACTATTTCCTCTCTTTCTGTGCCACAACTCTGAACATAAATCAGTCTGAAGGCCTGTTCTAAGAATTCTCATGCTCAATGCACCACTGGAGCTTTGAAATAACTTACACATTTCCAGGATATACGACACTCAGTGTCCTTGGCCTTCTCTCTTGAATTTGGTGGCTTTAAAGGCCACCACTGCCATTCTGACCGCGAGCTTGCTTCGACGGCAAGCTTGACGATGTTCGAGACTCCAAAGCTCTCCGTGCTGGGGTGTGAAATGGAGACGGTTATTATGGGAGCGACTCCCGTCTCGACAAAACACAATTGGACCTCTTCCAGGGCTCGAAGCAAGCTAGTTGTGCCGGCCTTCGTTTCGAGGTTCTCATCGCGCTCATCATCTTGCGAAATGAGCCTCTTCATTTCTGAAAAGAACGTCGGGATAGCCATATCTAGGACCCGGCCAACATATTCTTCGAAGGCTTTGCTGGAAGCAACCCTGGTCCAGTGGAAGTCGATATCTGCACCACAGAGGTTTGGAAGATTTTCGTCGATAGTGGCCTCTAAAATCTCTTCAGGTGTTTCGGGCAAAAGGTCTTTGTACGGCTTCCAAATATCAGACGAACGATTCTGTTCAATGCCATCACCGTCTTCCGTACTCCCTTCGCACATAGCAATCTGTCGCAAGGGCTGGCTGCCTGGCCTCTTCCGCTCACCGGATGCAGTGTGCCAACACCAAAGCCACCTTGTAATCGTCCTGCTTAGCTCATTCCAGGGCAAATAGACAAGAGCAACGGAGACTAAGGAAAATGTAACTAAGAAAATCTTGTCAGCTACTAAATCGAAGATGGTCCTTTAGTATGCCACCATGCATCCTGCTGTTCTGTTCAGCTGTGCCGGAGTGTTGGCTTTAACGGGAGTGTGCAGAAGCCGCTCGATCAAGTCTGAATTAGTATAGAAACTGGGGTCATTGGTATTAAAGGAAAGAAAATGCCACTTACGGGGAAATCGTCCAAAAAATTTCAATGCGTCCTTTCGCATTAGACCAAGATCAGATATTAATTTCGTTGTGAACCCTAATTTCATGACCGCATAGGGATACTCGTTTCGAACTGCATGTAGGAAGCCGCTCGCACATCGAAGGACTCTGAGCTTTTTCTTGTCCTCGTTTTCTCCGTAGTATACTGATGCCGGGCTCTGCTGGTGTTCCATACGTATATGCGGTCGTTCGAACCACGGGTTTTCTTCTATGCTGATGTTGCACCTCTTCTGAGCGATGACCTCATGAAGCTGTTTCCGCCCGTTAGTGGGTATCGAACATGTAAGAACAGGTTACTCGGTGAGTGGGATGATCCGAAGAGGCTTGACGAACCTGCGATCGTTGAAGAACAACCTCCGCGTCCATTAACTGCATCCTTTGCACGGCCCTACTGCCGATGTACCTAGCGTAAGCGTCTAGGAACACCGCCAAGCGCAAAATATCTGATGAAGTGGCCTCGCCCTTCAACTTGGACCCAAAAGAGCGTATCTGGCTCTCCAAATCGCAGTGGTTATCCTTCTGAGCCGCCAGTTGGTTCCTCGAAGCCTCCAGAAGAAGAGATACCAGATACTCATCACCAAGTAATAAGTTCAATATGCGCTCAGTTGATGATCTCACGCAACTCATTACTGCGCTGGGAATGACAAGCTTCCGGAGGCTACAATTCATACGTTGAAACGGCGCGCCTTCTCGGAGGCAGACTTTCATCTCGGTGATCATGAGACTGTGAGATGGCTCATCGTCTGTAGAAGTCTCGTCACTGGATGAAGTATCATGGTCAGACTTAGTTTCGATGTCGAAGCTCTTGGCGCCCTTATCTTCAGCTCTATCTGGGTCCGCTTGGGCCCGGGATGACTTGTCCATGTATCTTGTTGCAATGAGGCTGGCCGTCCTCCTCGTGACGGACTTGCGAGAAATAAATACGAGCCCTGAAGATAGGAATTTTGCTCTTGCACTGCTCCATGATGATGACTGTCGCTTCAGATCGCTTGCGTAACTCTGTAGGATCTCGCTGTACTTCCGCCTGAAATGTTCTGCGCCAAGCTCTGTAGATAACATGGATCTCATGAAAAGTTTCTCAAGCCCAGGGTCTTCAACTAGGCAGTCCACATATTCCTCGACGAAGGCTTGTGTGTCAGTATTGGCAGACGATGTGGAACTTGCAACCGATTCGGCATCAAACATTGAGCCGGCGTAGGACTGGACGGACATTGTCTCGTCGGTGCAAGAGTCACAATCGGTTCGAATCCGGTCCTCATCAATGGCCCCTTTTGCAACCTTTGCAGTGGTTCGAGGCAATACTGGCTCTTTCACAGAGCCCATACTATCTTGGATGTGTTCGTTCCCCTCAGTGCCATCCCCATCCCCTTCGACATCTTGGGAAGGATCTGGAGCAATGCTCGGACCCTCTGGTGCCAATGTTGGTTGCGAGTCGACCTCCATGCGAGTGTATGGATATGAGGAACTTGAGAGCCATTCCTGGTCCTTCACCTGTCCAAAGGGCGGTGGTTGGTCCATCTTCTCGAGCTTTGGCGGTGGGTGTTGATAAAGCAGATCTAGACCAACCAGAAGGCCTTCAAGATCACCATTATCACCCCCGCTCGTTTTGCCCGTGGCACTGGTACCTGAGAAGACGTTCCTTCGTTTCAGTCGATCAAAAGCCCGTTTAATACTCTGAAGTTTCTCCAAGTCGTCGCTTTGGTCAGAGTCAAATGTCAAATTTGACGCTTCACGATTAGGGCTCGTATGATTTCCAGTCGTGGCTGGCAGCATGACCGATCGTCCTCCTGGCGCACCCTGGTCCGAAACAGTAGGTTCGGTCCCATCAAGCTGTGTCACGTTATGATGACCGTCTTCATTGAACTGTAAAAGCTTTTCAATCGCAGAGCCCTTGCCCTCCATCGCGCGCTCTCCCTTGAAGTGAGCTTCAGCCTTGTTCGATTGTTGCCGGGTTGCATCTGGACCCATTTCGCCAATTTCGCCAGCGTCGTTATCTGAGCCAAGGTACAATTCGCTACTAGCAGCATATTCGCTTTCATCCTCTAGAGGATCAACCCCGTAGGCCCCTGACACTTCGAAGTTGGCTGGCTGGCTGGCTTTATATGCTTCAACCCTGTGTGCTTGTTTCTCTCTAGCTCTTCTATTCTGGAACCAGTTCTGGGCCACTGTTTTAGTGTAGGATGTAATGAGGAAGCAGGATGCTACATACATTGACTTTGAGGATCGAGCAGCCAAGTTCATTCGCTAGCTGTTGTTTTCGACTAGTGCTTGGCTTCTGGGCTTCTTCTGCAAAGATATTCTCGAGCCTTTGCTTTGCCTCCTTAGCGAAGCGTTTACTGTTTGCATTATTGGGGTGGTATAGTTGAGGACCCTGAGACTGCTGTGGTGCTTGGTGAAGATTGTACTGGTTTGGTCTTTCAATACACTCTGAGGCACGCGTAGTGGGTGGCCCTGTCGGTGATTCGGGCGAAGTCACATATTCTCGAGATGTTGCCGCCATGCCAGAAGAAGCTGGCGATGCCGCAGAAACCCGGGAAGGACAAAAAGGATGCCAGCTAATTACTGCCTACTTGACATAGATAACAGACAAAGCAGCTGGACGATCGTAGTGGTTTTATGAGACGGCTGACTTATACTGCCTTCTGTTCTGCTAGAACATCGCCTCCAGCAGGCACTATCCTTCAGAGAACACACCGGACATAGTATTAATCTCACTGGTCTTGCAGGTAACATGCTTTGCGTGTGTTAGTGGCTCCCATCCCATCCCTACATTAATTGCTACTCGGAGCCAGACATTAGCGAATGTGAAGAGGAAATTTTCTGAAGCAGTCTTTCCTTTTAACCTTCTTATATTGCACAATGGTCCTGAGAGGAGAAGCCTATCCTGCTTCTCGAGAATAACTCCCGTGCTTCAAACACGGATAGGGAATCCAGATGATGTACATGAAGGGTTAGGGTAATTTATGCGCTGTGTCTTTGCTGACTCCAGGATCCTGCGTGTCGTCCTGGTCTGGTACCTACTTGATAAGTACCTAGGTACCTATCTTTCACAGTGGCTTCCGGCGCATGGAAGACGGTTCATAGAATCTGCGGGAGATACGCCAGCCTTCACCATCCTTAAGAAACCGACGAGAACAGGATGGATAACCAAACAACACGAGACGCAGAGCTCGTCTACAACTATCACCGCACCCGGATGCCCCTCCCCACCAGCGCAGACGCCGTCTTCTGCCTCTGCAGCCTAGACGTCCGCGTCGCCCAACGAGCGGCACAGCTGCACCTCGACGGCTACGGGCGCTATCTCATATTCTCAGGCGGTTCCGGGAAGCTGACCGAAGGCCGCTTCAGCAAGCCGGAGGCCGAGGTATTTGCCGACATTGCGCGCGCTAACGGCGTGCCGGAGGATGCCATCATTGTCGAGCCAAGGTCGACCAACACTGGGGAGAACGTGCGCTTCACTCACGAATTGCTGCGCCAGCGAGGACTACTCGAGGGCGAGGGCAGGATCCGGACGTTCATCCTGGTTCAGAAACCCTACATGGAGAGGCGAACTTATGCTACCTTCATGAAGCAGTGGCCTGGCATTGATCGCACAGACGTTGGTGATGGCGAGAAGGTGGACTTCAGCGTGACTTCACCACAGCTGGAGTTTGGAGAGTATCCAGATGAGGGAAATCCGCGGGATCTGGTCACCAACATCATGGTTGGGGATCTGATCAGAATTCGAGACTATCCCGCCAAGGGGTACCAAATACAACAAGATATCCCGGAGGATATCTGGGAGGCTGGCAAAAGGCTCATTGCAGCTGGATTCAATGGGCATCTTCCTTAATGCCTGTTGGGGTTTGTGCCCGGACCGATACACGTATTCAAGCCCAGAAGAAACGAGACAGCGCGGGCAAGTCCTTCTGCGTGGAAGATGGAGTTGAGAGTAAATATCACATTCCGGAAGACAAACATATTACACCTAGAAAAGTAGATGAACAAAAGAAGACACAAAAGGTTATGTTAATGCAGCGCATGACCATGTTGTATGGGCATTGATATTATGAAAGTAAATAGATTGCATTGAGAGGGAGAGGTGCGAGATCCATGTTCGAGGCAACGCGGAGACGAAAGCCACGGATCTTTCTTCTTGATATGTACAACGCATGAGAAGATACCATTATTCTCCTTCCATACGAATTAAATATTCAAATTCAAATCGGTCAGTGACAACACCCCTGAACATATTCCAAGATCCTGTCTATACTTTGCGGCCGTGGACAAATTACTTCCAGTTTGTGTTCACAGTGACAGCAGTGGAGCAGCTGCGAGGCACCGTATACGACCTGTTCGGGTCGCTCTCCCACGTCGCGGTCCCGCTGGACGCCACGTTGACAAACTTGTACTCGAACGTCTGCCCAGCGGCCAGGGTCAGCGTGTGTGACCACAGGTTGTTGGAGCTCGTATACTGCGCGGCGGAGAGTGCCGGCGCCGACGAGACGTCCCAGTTCCCGAGAGCCGGGATCGAGCCCACCATCTTGATTGTCTGGCCTGTTGTCGTCTTGACGATCTCGTTGAACGTGACGGCGACGTTGTCGGCAGCGGTACAACCTGTGCCGCTCGTGGTCGCCGGCGGCGGGCTGGTCCCGCTCCCGCCACCTCCGATGGCGATGTCAGCGCAGGTGAGGTAGACCTGGCCCGTCTGGAACGAGTTCCACCGGAAGGATAGGAGGGTGTGGTTCGACACATAGTCAGGGATCTTGACCTTCTTGGTCACCTTGTATCCGCCAGCGATGGTGGTGAAACAAGAACCCAGAGGCGCGTTGTCAACGCCCTGGCACCCTCGTCGACTGTCGGCCTGGAACGCGTTGCATGTGAACCAGTCGTTTCTCCAACAGGCCTGCCCTTCTGAACAGTCAGGACTGTAGCCGCAAGTCTGGCCTGACACATCCGTGCATTTCAGAGTGCCAAGCTGGAAACAATCCTCGGCGGCCTGTTTCTCCTCGTCGGTCGGGAGGTACCCCGGAGTGGTGAACTTGTCGACCAACTCCTGGTCTTGACAGATTCTGTAGCTGAACATTCCTCCGTGGTCGCCATTGTTGTCGACACACCATTCTACATCGACGACCTGACCAGGCGTGTACGTTGCAACAGGAGAGTTGCCCCAGTTGTCGGAAGGCTGATTATAGTCGACACTGACTCTGGCATTATAGCCACATGGACCGCTGCGGCCGACGGTGGCTGCGGTGACATCTGGCCAGGCTTCGACAGGCTCGCGAATCGTGCACTCGGGGCAGGTGTCTATGCCGGCCTGCATACATTTTGTGAGTAAGCAAGAACGAAGGATCGGGCCTCTTCTCGTACCTCAGAACCAAGCCGTGTACGGCTGGAGGGAATGGTTAAGTATCCATGCCCGAAAGTGGACTCGACAAGACTGGCAAGTGCCAATGCAGTTGTTGTCTTCATTGTTGAGGGATCAAGTCGCAGCACAGGAATGGGTGATATTGGTGGCACACGTGGAATCAATCCTTTATGGGTGAATGACAGTGTCCTCTAGGTCCATTTGAATTCTATCGATCAACTCACCAACTTTATATTCAGAAAGATCCTACTTAGGGTTCAATCTTTCGACATGCGCTCTCGTGATGCCACTATTCACGATCGAGACTCAACGATCTCGCCGAACAACATCTGTCCAGGTGACCAGACAGCGCCGAGATACCCCCAAGCGAAGCGGCCCTACCCGCACTCTATTCCCTGGATCTAAGCTTGTCCCAGGTGCGGGAGTATGCCTCCGGGGCACATTTTCGATTAGTGCCGGCTGTCATGACTGGAACTGGAAACCAGCGCGGGGTGAATAGGGCCGTGATGCGGCCGTCATCCGATGCATGCCACGCCCCCGATTTCCTCGGCCCGCATTCTCGACCGTTCGGACGCTGCCGCAGTGTTTGGGAACGCCCTCGCTTTAAAAACAACCTGGTACGTAAACGCATCTCAAGTGCC
Source organism: Diaporthe ampelina (assembly GCA_023522825.1). Taxonomy (NCBI): domain Eukaryota; kingdom Fungi; phylum Ascomycota; class Sordariomycetes; order Diaporthales; family Diaporthaceae; genus Diaporthe; species Diaporthe ampelina. The sequence continues at coordinate 60,091 of JAMFTM010000143.1, forward strand.
CTTTACCAGAGTTTTCGTGGCTGACAGGACCCAAGGCGGCATTCCGACCTGCAGATCAGATGACCTGTCAAAGTCACAGGCCAAGGGCCAAGGCAATGTGTCACGACACCCTCGAGATTGAAATAAGAAGGACCGAGGATGAATTTCTAGCCACGAATTCCCAGCCGGTGCTGTGCGTGATTCTGTCCGCAGACATAGGGGGCGCCTGCAGTGAAAAGTGCCGAAGAACGACCGCTCTCGCGAGGATGTGAACATCTGGGCTCAATGTGCTTGGCCGCGTTGTTAGTCATTGTCGCCTCAACTCATTTGAATTGTACTGAATCGCTGCGTCTGTGAAGTTGAATCTTCACGTTCTTCCAGGTCTTCAGCGTAAACCTTGATGATTTGCATCCTCGAAAGTAGTCGGACGACGGCCCCGTCTGAGCGGCCGCTGAGTGTGAACGCTATGCGCCTTCATGGCCTCTCGCGATGACCAGAGCATACTTCGCGCGACCCGAAATGTGTCCCTGACTATGAGTCGGTCCTTTTGAGAGCAGTTTCGGCTGTGACACAATATACCGTGGAGGTCGTCGTGATGGTCCACGCCACGTTGCCATCTCGGTGCAATTGTGGTCTGGCCCTAAGGCGCGCCAGTCCGAGTTGTGTAGCCAACCGACTACTGTCCAACAGCGTCTTCATCGACCGCGAATCATCACCGAAGCGAGTAGCGGGCTTAGGTGGCTCACGGATGACAGCCGATCTCTTTGGGGCCAACACATCCGAGCAAGCCACACCTCAAGTGCATTTGGCCGGAACACAGCACTGGTGAAAGGTGAAGGCCCGAATAGATCGGTCATGTGGAAATCTGTGCCAAGATGTCTGAAAAGCTTCCAGGCAAGAACCAGAGGCCGATGATGATATGAGCACACGTTCTGGCGACATCAGAAGACTTGAAAGTTCCTATGGAGTATAGAAAAGGCTCCTGTGAGGCCTGACGTGCAAATTACAACTGCGTGCAAGATCAACCTCGCCGTAGGGACCATAGATCGAGGATAGGAGTTTAGAACCATACCTACATATTCCCACCGTGGACTTCCCTTCGTCATCAAACTGAAGCCAAACCCGTCTACCAAGCTTCCCGTTCCAGGATTGCTTGCGTTTGCCTCATAGCAGCAGAGACATCGCAGAGGCACCCCTTGCCTTAGGTGTCTGGAAGGCAGATTCTCCGATAGGACACGTCCCACCGTGGTTCGCAACGGCCATCATTGTCGAGTCTTGAGCGAAAGTAGTGATTCTCCTCGCTTCAACGGATGCCAGGCTCTGCTAAGGCATGTGGCCACGGTATTTTAGTGCAGGGCGAGGAACGATTCATGCCGTCTCCCGTACTGTTTTGAAGTCGAGGAAATACCGGAGTTGGTATTGACAGTTGTTTCTTTCAGTATGAGTGGGCTCCTTCATAGAAATAAACAGAAACACGCGTTTAGATCAACCATATCAATCCACAGTTGAATGCGAAGGTCTGTTCAAGTCGTAACACATTCGAGTGCCATCTAAAAAATCTCTGTAACGATGAGATATATGTAAGCTTGCTATTGCAGGGGCGCCTTGGAGATTGCTCACCCGACTGTTGGCTGACAGGTGCAAAGACGGCGAATTTTGTTGCCAAGAACTCACTTCCAAGCTCACAGGTGAACAACTCCTCAGAAGCTCCCAAGCAGCTCTCATCTGGACCATTTGGTCCTATTTCAAGGTTCCACTAGTGGCGGCTGACGCAGCCGAGGACAGGCGAGGATGCCACTTTACGTGGTATCGTGTAGACAGAATCGACATGGATATCCTTGACCCGTCCATTTCGAATTTAAGGACCAGAGGGCGCCAGTTCCAGATGATTCTGAAGATCAACCAAAATTAATATGCCACTTAGCTGCCCTGTGGGGTGCGCAGTCCAATCGCATCAAATTGTCCAGATGCCGGCAGCATCGAAGCCGTCGCGCTTGTAAACTTGTTTCTGAGCCTTTACAGACATGGTGTTCGAGCCAGAAGGAACAAGCTCAAACTCAAACTCAATGTTCGAACGGTGCCCCATTCAGCGTAGGAGGAAGTCTCCGGCAGCAATATATGAACCCAAACACTCGCCACCACCATTTCACCATACGACGAACACCGAATCCAAACGAAGCTTCGCTGTGTAGTGCATATATGAGCAGTGGAAACGCATTGACTCTGTCAAGAGCCGCTAGGCAGAGGGAAATTGGGATTTTCTCCGACGCGCCAACGCGAGCTGCACCTTTATTTTCCAGAACGTTTCAAGCGCAACTAGGGCTGTCACCTTTCTCGTTGGCTGGCGCGGACTCTAGTGCCGTGAACCCATGCAGTGTCCCATGTTCCTCCGTCCACGGCAGATCAAATGCAGGGATGGCGGCGCGCGGGCTCACCGTCTCCCAGTCTTGAATTCCTGGATGCGGTAGGCTAGCCCCGAATTTCCCGGTCCTGCCCCGGAACGCCCGTTGCCCGCTTCGGGTGGGGGATACGACCACCGCCCACGCCAGGCCTCTGATTTGCTGGATGGCCGGGGTCAGAGGGGCTGGATTTCCAGCTTGGCCTACTGCTGATGATATTCCTGGTTTTGATATAGCTTATTGTATCCTCTTTTCCAAGGTTGTTATCTCCACCGCGTCTCGCTTTCGACCTGGTCGGATGGTCTCCACGACTCTCTCGAGCTTCGGCCAGCTTCGGCCACCTGGAGACACCCACGGATCGTGCTCTGCCTGCGGCGAGCGTCTTCAGGATGGACTCATTGGCGTCCGGTGAACAAATCCAGGCTGTTGCTTACCAGCTGGCGTCTCTCTCACCCAAAGGACTCAGCTTCGCCATCGACGCGATCGGAATTGCTCTTGGGATAATCGCCATCATCGCCCTTTCTCTACGCCTTTACGTGCGCCTTGGCTTCTCGGCAGGTTTGAGCAGACCTTTGGGTCCAGACGATTTTCTAGCTGTGTTTGGAACCGTGAGTTGTCCCTTTGGAGCCACCTCTCTTCCAGCCGGAGCGACGGGGTTCCTCTACCAAAATCAGCCATGGAATTGACACAAGACTGTCAATCAGCTCACATTCTCGGCTGCAATCGTGTTCACCGTTTACGCCACCCGCTATGGGCTCGGCACACCGGACTCAGAACTTCCTTCGCCACTTTATCAGATTCGAGCCGCTGAATACGTGATGTACTGGGAGGTTTTGTACCTTCTGTCGTCCAGTATGACGAAGTGTGCCATTGGGTTCACTTGCATGCGGCTCGATACGCGGAGACGATTTGTCATCCCAATGTCAATCAACATGTCCGTTATAGTAGTTGTTACTCTACTGGCGCTGATCTATATCTTTGCCACATGTCGACCGCTCGCAGCAACATGGAATCCCTTACTGTAAGCTTTAGCGACCTCGACCCTGTTTGGCGAGGATCAATGCAAATTGCAGGCATCCCAAATGCGTCGTCATGGACTTACCAGAACTGATTGAAAATAGGGGCACTTGTCAAGAAACATTGGGAGAGACAACTTTCAGCTACCTTGTCTTCATAACCCAGCTGGCCACAGACTGGATCTTGGTCTTGATTCCAACTATTATCGTGGCTGCAACGCGAATGAGGCGGCACCAAAAATTGTTGATCACAGGCGTGCTTGGCTTTGGAATTCTCGCAAGTATTTCGGCTTGCTTCCGTGTGCCTTATTTGAGGTATACGGACATGAATGAATATCCGGTCGACTTCTTACGTGAGTTGTGTGCCCTACACCTGATCTAATTCTACCAACTAGAACTAATCGTGTTTGTATTTGTATAGATCATATTGGAACAATAAATATGTCCTCAAATGTCGAGTGCGGTTTTGGAGTGATAGCATCCTCGCTGCCCGCTCTTCACACATTGTTCAGGTGTTGCGAATCATCTTCGAACGTGCAGTACACTGGCGGCGTAAGTGACAGGCATATCTGCTATGTATATTTGCCGTCTTAATATTGGACGGAAGTTTGGAATCTCAGCTAACAACAAGTACCAGAACGGGAGTTTCCTCAGGCGAAGACACCTGCACTCTGCGCTTAAGCTTGACTCGTTAAATAAGCACGCCGGTATGTATCACGCGTCGGCTTCGCGAGCATCTCGTGGACGAGAGCTCGATAGAGATGACGACGCGTCGAGCCTCAGAGGGATCATAATGAGAACAGAAGTTCGCATAGTCTCGTCTTCATGACCGTCGATAATCAATAATACCCCGACTCTTGACTCTCTGGAAACATGAATAGCCTTGAATTGTGTTTATATACGGCAATACTTGTGACCCTGTGATGATCTGACTAAAGAATACAAAACTTGCCATTTGGTCTTTGTCTCGATCCCAAGGGAATCCCGGCAGTCTTCTCAGCGCTCACATGCCAATGTGACTGTGGGGTTTTGTACTTCAACGAAAAATTCTGATGGCCTGCGACAGTGGAAAACCCTCTGCTTCTAGCATCTCGAGCTTTGATCGCTTTGTGCGCCATCAACTGCCGATGTAGACATAGATTGCTATCACAATTACCTATCTCGCAGGGGTAAACCAGAGACTCATCTCCGCTCAGTCCTCAGTGCACCCAGGTAGGGAACGAATTAGGAATATGGTGAAATACGCAATGGGAGGTTGGGACGCAGCATCAGAGGCCAACTGCTCTGCCCTGAGAACAATCCATCCTCCACTAGTCGAATACGGTAAGCCTACAATAGCAAACACGCCATGTAAGTCCTCCCTCCTCCCCCCGGGGCATTTTTGAACTTTGTGAAGCCGTCATCTTTTAGCGGCCAAAACTCGACTCTTTTTCGCGGGTACTGCAAGCAGGTGAACACTGCCGCTACACTGGAAGAAGCAAATCCTGGCTGGGCTTTGTTTGCCCTTCAGCAAGAACCCCAGCGGTGCTTTGTCAGTCAGGCCAAACCCATCATCCCACCACCCCACGTCGCACTCAGATTATACTCATTCTTGTCAGTCTGCACCGCTGCCTCCAATTTCAAGGTCGAGATCCCGATCATGTCCTAAAAAGGCACGGCGTCGATGTACCAGCATTTAGTCAGCGCACCGTCGTAATCGTGGGACATTCCCCGCAACACGACCTCGAAATCTACGCTTTGCTCAAGTTAGGGATACGATGGGCCGAGTCTACTGACAAGGCAAGGGAGGGACCGGTGTCAAAAACTCTCGAGCAGCTGTGTGAGTTTACAGAAGCCGAGTTAAATGCGCCGAGATGGAACCTGGTTAGGGGGGCTTTGAGTGCGTATCAAATTCAAAGCATCTCAGGAGACGGAGTACGAGCTGCCGGGGAATACTTAATGAAGAAGAGATCAGGGATTCGCACCCGCAAAAACAGAGGGCACACCCGAACTAGTTATCCTATAGGAGGTTATCCTATAGACCTTATCTCTTAAGATATTATCCCGTAGGAGGTTGTCCCGTAGGAAGCTATGTTGTAAGAGGTTGTTCCGTAGGGCTTGGGTATGCTCTCCGTTTCTCCAAGTGCGAATCCCCGATCGCATCAAGAATGCTACGAGATCCGGCAGAGCCTCGGAAACTGTAAAGTATCCTAAGACAGCCTGAATGATGGATAGGCTACGAAAGAAGCAGTGTAGCAGTACTACAAGCCCGACAATTGCGGCTTGTTCCAGGATTCCTCTCTCTCCAGTGGCCTAGCTATCGGACAACACCTACAATTACTCCGCGACTCTTAATATTGAAAAAGTTGCAAATTTGTCCTACTTGGCCATGCAGGCTCGATCGATTTCAAGCTCTCAGGTGGGGAAGAAAACTCTACGACGAGTTCTACGGCATGAGCGAGAGCGAGAGAGAAAGCTCATCCTAAGGAACGAGACAGCAGTACTGATAGATTGAAGCATGTGGAGTTTCATAGTCTGTACGGTCATCGATCTCCTACTAGTAATTTGTAATGTCCTTTTATCCATGGTTGCACAAGACGACCCATACCATCTCAGGCATCGTGTTAGCTGATCGAATTTCTAAATATGTTTGCTCATGTAACCCCGTGGAGGCGTTGTTCACAGACTGTTCAAGTTTCGTAGGGCAGACACCCTTGTTTCGATCATGTGCTAAGACCATCTGGAGCGTTGTAACGAAACCAGGCGCTGACTCTGCGCCACCACCTCCAACTCCCGAAGTGCTAGGCATTGAACAATGCCAGAGACACAACATTCCGCCACGGACACGTTGATTCGCAGAGCCATCTGGGCACTTGGGACTGGACGCGCCCGGCCCAATGGCTTGTAGAGTTCAAACCTACTATTTCACCAGATTTTTCGGACCAAAACGGCTGCGACGCGAGCGAGATCGTCTGAACGGCAATTCTGATTCTTGGGTTGTTAAGGAATAGGGACGAGGCTAATCAGGCTGGTTACCGGCTAGCCGACGCATGGCCCGTGTCCCCGTTCTCCCGGTTTCACAACCTTTTACTAGACCTCTTGGGATGAAAATGAGCTCGATTCGAAAGTTGTAACGCCCTCGTTTTCGGGAAATGCCAAGACATAAAAAGGAAACGTCCTGCACATGTGGCGAACGGGTAGCTGGGTATTTGTACTAGAAATCAAGAGAAAAATATATAGTCATTCTACACCTAGCATCGAGCAGCGCTCTGCTCCACACTCATTGGAATTCACACAAGTCCTAAACACACAATCATTCAACGATCGGATCAAAATCAATTACCCAAACTGAGAATTCTCACATCCAAATAACCCACGTCTCAGTTCTCCAAGACAAACCTCAGTCAACATGAAGTTCATCACAGCCACAATCTGGTTCCTCGCAGCCAGCGCCGTCGCACTGCAAGACCCACGTGCGCCAGTCGACAACATCCTGCCTCGAGCTGAAGCCGCAGCCTCAGGTGCCAAGGCCAAGGCAACCGGTGCTGCAGGTGGTGCGAAGGCATCGGGCGCAAAGGCGTCGGGCGCAAAGGCATCGGGCGCAAAAGCAACTGGACCGTCAAGAGCAGCCAGTGCCGGCGGTGCTAAGGCAACAGGTGGTGCCAAGGGCAAGGGCAAGGCTGGAGGTCAGGCTGCAGGAAAGGGCAAGGGCAAGAAGGGCAAGAAGGCAAAGAACAATGCCTAAATCTGGTTTGCAAGAGCCTGGCTGGATGGTGTCCTTTTATGTATGACTGGTGTGAAAATTGGCGGTTTCCTTTCCTACGACTATTAGAATTCTCTCTGGCACGGTTACGATATCAGGCACTTGGCTCGCGGCGTTGTGGTGTTCACTACTAGGTAGTAATTTATTGTGTGATAAGCGTGTTGTCAAACACGCTTTTAGACCTCTATCTTCGCGTTCAAGTACGACGACAGTGCAGTGTAGCAGAGTGATTAGATGGCAGAGGAGTATCAAAATCTTACGTCTTACGATCGGCAGAGTCAACGAGTGAAGTCGCCAGTACTGGATCTTGCGCAGCATCAGTGGAGACGTAGTTGCGAAAGACTGGGGCTGGACATAGGCGGAGATACCGGATTTTGAAGATTCTGCTCAGGACAGAAATGGGTTGTCTTCCTTGAAAAGGTTGTAGGAGGTAGCAACGATCGAATTCAGGATGCACTGATGTCTTCAACCCGCAACCTCAAATTGCACACGATTTTTGGCGTCAGACTGGAGCGTCCCGAGACCAGGGTTTTGCATCTCCTAGTACAATAACTACCTCTCCTTCTTTCGCCCCGATTTCGCTCCCGACATCGCTGCACACGCTCCGAATCCACCACACGTAATACGAAGCGCTCCTCAGCCAAGAGGAACATCAACGAGATGGGAGCCGATAATCAAGTCCGGCAACTATAGGATGCTTTGTACTGGCAGCTTGAGACCGAATCTCTGCTATGGGAATGAGCCGCGGGAGAACCGGGATCATTGGAATCTCGGTGTCATCGGGAAACAATTGCCATTTGGGGACAGGCAGATCTATGTTGACGGACCGATTGGTTTACCCACATATGCAGCATATTGGCATTCCCTCGAGGCTCGTACGGGAAGGAAGATGAGTGCTTTGTAAGTCAGCCAGGGCCCACCCCCTCTGCAGCGTGAATATGCGGTTGACTTCTTTGCTAGGTGAGGTGAGGAACTTGCCGTGAGCGGTGACGAAAGAGGACGTGCATGACCCCTCATGCACGCTCCGCTGCCCAGGGACTCGGGCTCACCGCGAGGACTTGGGCGCGACGCGGGGCAGCTCGTCCAAAGTTCTGCGTCCCGATTGCGAGCTCATTTCCTCCGCTCTGCCAAGTACTGAGGAGATGGGGTCGGCAGTGGAGGGGCGAGTCAGGCGTTCAATGCTGGGTAAGGCTGCCTGATTCTGCACGTCGAACCATTTATTGGCCGTCTAGCACGACGAGAAATATTTCTCGCTGTTACTGTGCAGCAGCAAAGAACTGACGTCCATGGGCGATAGATGAATTAGCGACTGGTTGGAGGAGCTAGCCCCACGCCTTGGCAAAAAACAGAGAGGCCGATGTTTAGCCATCGGGGCATGGTGGGTGGGTGGGTGGCTGCATGCAGGTGCGCAATGGCGTTGATGAGGCTTTTCGTGGGGAGACAGGGAGGACTGGCCACCCCATGCACATCCCCACATTTCGGCATTCCAGAACTGGAGAGAGCTGGCAGGGCCTGGGCAGAACTGGCAGACCGTGCTGGGCAGGGCAGGGGCGCCCCAGAACTCACGAGGAAGTGGGGTCTGGAGAAAGGGCAATCTGGGGCGCGGGTGGATTTCTGCTGTCAAGCTCACCCCACGATCTCCGCGAAAACCCAGCCTGCCAATCGTTCCTCTGCTGACGCTTTGGCTGCACGCCCATCCTCTTGAAACATTCAGGAACCCGCAGCAAAACACTCCGACGATAGCCTCAACTAATCTGGCCTCCATCAGGGACGCACTTTCCAAAATGACCCATGGAAAAAGATCGGTTTTTTCGACGTGGACGAGGCACACGACCCGACGGCGTCGACCGTTGACGATGCAGGCGGAGAAATACACAGGTACTCGCTTGGCCATATCCGGTAAAGCATGTGGGCTCCTATATCACAGAGCCCCATCCTCTCGGCCCCTTTACGGCGCCACGAAAAACCACGCCGACGATTCCAAGGCGCTGCCCCCGGACTTCTTCCACCCTCTGCTGTTGCATGACGACATCCCAACATGCCACTCCAAGTGCCGACCTCGTGCCCAGCGAGCCGACGTCGTCAGATTCTCCCCGACCGTCTGTCAGATGTGATCGAGCATCACATCTGCGCACAAAATCTCTTGACTAATAAGGTTATTCCGCTGGTGGCCAGTGGTTACCTGCTATGCAGTCACACACACACACAACCCACAACTCGACCCCCTGGCCGGGTGTGCCTCCTCACCAGTAGCTGCTGTCATGTCATGTCATGTCTGCCATGCCAGCGGCGTGCGGGAGTTGCATTCAACCGGCGATCCTGGGGTATGCTGATTCAGGAACCAGCGAGGGTGGCATCTCCTCCCGGCCAGGCACACCCAGGAACACCTCTGCCGGTGCTTCCACCCGAAGGATATGATAAGCCCAGCCGCTTCCGGGGGTCCCACTTCACACCCACCCCCATTCCAGGCCACTGGGTTCCCCCACAGAAGTCGACAGCGCTAGGGAAATAGACATCGGGCGAGAGTTCGTCTCTCGTTCGGTCACCTCTGCACCGCGTACGCCCACTCCACTCCCAATATCGAGTGACCTCAGTTCAGTATCCCGAACTCTTCGGCCCTTTTCCGACCCCATCTGGGCAAACCTCCAGGGCCGGGACATCCACACCGGCACAGCTGATCTCTGTCGGTTTTCTGCCGCGTGGGGTCTCAACCGATACCCGCAAGCTCTGCTCGTTGACAACAATGTCACGCAGATCCAAGGTCATGGGTATGCCAGGCCCGCAGCCGGGGGCAGGAAATGCCCCGTGGGTTGCACCGGAAGGCTGGGGGCAACATGACGATCGTGGGCTGTAGGTTCATTTCTATAAAGACGTAGACGTCCCCCGCGTTGCATGAATATGTTCTCGTAGCCCTCCAGCGCGACCAGTTCTCCTCAGCTCGCCATCAAATCAACAGTCATGGCTTCGTCTCTGCTGCTGTCAGCTGCCCTGCTGCTTCCCGCAGCCCGCGGCCAGTTCACACATGTCCAGCCCTTGAACACCACCATCCTCGGCCAGTACGGCCATGTGGAGCCCGTCTACCCTTCACGTGAGTCTCTGTAAGCCTCCGCGGCATCTCTCGCCTTGCTGACCCGTCTCTTCAGCAAATGCCACTGGTATTGGTGGTTGGGAGGACGCTCTGGCCAAGGCCAAGGCCTTCACGGCCGAGCTCACCATCGAGGAGAAGGCCAACATGGTGACTGGCACTCCCGGACCTTGTGTTGGCAATATTGTCGGCATTCCCCGTCTTGGCTTCCCTGGCCTCTGTCTCCAGGATGGTCCCCTGGCCATCCGTGTCGCAGACTACGCCAGCGTCTTCTCTGCTGGTGTCTCTGTTGCTGCTTCTTGGGACAAGGAGATCCTCTACGAGCGAGGATACGCCATGGGAGAGGAGTTCAGGGCCAAGGGTGCCCACGTCTTCCTTGGGTAAGCATTCTTCCTGCCCTCACGCATAGCTTTGCGACATTGAGACTGACCATGACCTCAGACCCGTTGCTTCCCCCATGGGACGATCTGCTTACTCCGGACGTAACTGGGAAGGTTTCTCGCCTGACGCCTACTTCACCGGTGTTGCCATGGAGAAGACAATTCTGGCTGTGCAAGAGAACGGTGTGCAGGCTTGTGCCAAGCACTTCATTGCCAACGAGCAGGAGACCCAGCGTAACCCCACCTGGAAGGAGAACGGAACCATCACCGACGTCGAACAGGAGGCTATCTCATCCAACCTCGACGACCGCACCCTCCACGAGCAGTACCTGTGGCCTTTTGCCAACGCAGTCAAGGCCAAGGTCGCATCCATGATGTGTGCCTACCAGCGTATCAACGGTACCTACGCCTGCCAGCACTCCAAGCTCCAGAACGGAGTCCTCAAGGGCGAGCTCGGCTTCCAGGGTTACATCATGTCCGACTGGGGTGCGACCCACTCCGGTCTTTCCAGCATCGAGGGAGGTCTCGACATGAACATGCCCGGTGACCTCGGCAACTACGGTGCGACCTGGGGAAGTGGCAGCTACTACGGAGGCAACGTCACCCTGGCCGTCAACAACGGCACCCTTGACGAGTCTCGTGTCGATGACATGATCGTCCGTATCATGGCACCTTACTATCTCTTCGGCCAGGACTCCGCTGATTTCCCCACCATTGACCCCTCCACTGGCTACCTCAACACCTTCTCCCCCATGTCAAGCTGGAGGGAGGAGTTCAACCTGACCGGCCCGTCCAGCCGTGACGTCCGTGGCAACCACAGCGAGCTCATCCGCAAGCACGGTGCCGCCGGTACCGTCCTCCTGAAGAACGAGGGTGCTCTGCCCCTCAAGGCCCCCAAGAACATCGTTGTCTTCGGAAACGACGCCGGTGACGTTACCAACGGCCTGTACGGCGACAACACCGAGGAGTACGGTACTCTCTTCGCTGGTGGCGGCTCCGGAACCGGCCGTGCCACCTACATCGTCAGCCCCCTTGAGGCTATCAAGGCCCGTGCCGCTCAGGACAAGTCCCTGGTGCAGTACGTCCTCAACAACACCTTCGTCATCAACAACCTTGGCAGCTCCGGCGAGTCCGGCGCTCTCGGCGGCGTGCTCCTGATCCCCGACGCTCCCGATGTCTGTATCGTCCTCGTCAAGACCTGGGCCGAGGAGGCTGCCGACCGCACCACCTTCGACCTGGACTACCAGGGTGCTGAGCTCGTCAACGCCGTGGCCGGCAAGTGCAACAACACTGTCGTTGTCAGCCACTCGTCCGGCATCAACATGCTCCCCTTCGCCGACCACCCCAACGTCACCGCCATCCTGGCCGCTCACTACCCAGGCCAGGAGTCCGGTAACTCGCTCGTGGACATCCTCTACGGCGACGTCAACCCCTCTGGCCACCTTCCCTACACCATCGCCTTCAACGAGACCGACTACAACGCGCCTGTCACCACCTCCATCCAGACCGACGGCCCCGACGACTGGCAGTCGTACTTCGACGAGAAGCTCGAGATCGACTACAAGTACTTTGACGCCCACAACATCAGCGTGCGCTACGAGTTCGGCTTCGGCTTGAGCTACACCACTTTCGACCTGGCCGACGTCGCCGCCGAGGCCACCGCCGAGGGCATCACCTCCGTCCCTGAGGAGAACGAGATCCAACCCGGCGGCAACCCGGCTCTCTGGGAGACCATCTACAACGTCACCGTCGCCGTCAGCAACACCGGCGACTTCGACGGCGCCGCCGTGCCCCAGCTCTACGTCGGCTTCCCCACCGACAACCCCGCCCTGGCCGGCACCCCGCCCCGCCAGCTGCGCGGCTTCGAGAAGGTCGGCCTGGCCGTCGGCGAGACCAAGACCGTCAGCTTCGAGCTCATGAGGAGGGACCTGAGCTACTGGGACGTCGTCTCCCAGGAGTGGCTCATCCCCGAGGGCGAGTTCACCCTCAACGTCGGCTTCTCCAGCCGTGACCTGAGGGTCTCTACCACCATCACGCCTATCTCGGCTTAGGTGGTGCGAGCAAGCTGGAGGGAGGAGTAATTACCTGTAATGAGATTATGATAGCATGTCTGTACATATTAATTGATGTAATCACAATGACCTCGTGACGTGTTGAACTTTTGTGGATTTGATCTGTTGAGCTTCTTTCAGAGCTATTCAATGCAACTTTCCACGCGTAGATCCGGCAATCTGACCAGACCCACTTGGTGAGATTGAGGGTAACCTCAGCAGCTGCGTCTTCTTTGATGTTTCTTCTTACTAAATGACTCCTTTCCTTGCTCCTCCAACACCCTTTTCTTCAACGCATTGTCGATTTTGATCTGGATAATCTGCTCTTCTAGGGTCCGTCTTTCCCGGGTGGCTCTGGCGTGGTTGATATCGTAACGCCAGCCAGAATCTCGAAGGTAGCGCCCGTAGAGGTTTCCATAGAGCAGGCCAAGGGCTGTCCATTCAGTTCCGAATTCGGGGTCTCCAACGAGCAAGTCAGGATCCGCACCGCGTTCCAGCAGATTCGATGCCCTCTCGAAGTCTTCTCGCAAACAAGCCATGCCAAATATCGTCCATTCACCTTGGTCAGATGCCCAGACCGCGTTGATATCTGCGCCTAGGTCCATGTACATGTCAACAAGAGAATACTGCTCTTCGTAGAACGCAAGAAGAAGCGGTGTCAGTCCCTTATGGCCACGCTCGTTGATGTCGACGAGTTTATTGTCCAGCATGTATTTGATGATCTTCTGATGGTTCATTCGTGTGGCGGTGTGGAGCGCATTCCACGGACCATCGTGGCAAGGGCACGTCACCTGGGAGTTGGCACCTCGCTCGAGCAGGATCATGGCTGTTGATTCGTGACCACGGCACAGCGCGATATGCAAGGGCGTAAACCACATCCCAGCGGTATCCTCCATCAGCCAATTCGCGTCTAGCGTGGTTCCACGTTCCTTCATAGGAGGGAAGTTCAACTCAGGTACGTTTTCACCCTCGCAACATGGGCAAAGACCCTTGCCTGGCTTTTCAATGTCGGCACCGTGGTCCAGCAGGAAAGAGACCATGCTGTTGAGGCCATGAGCTGCTGCAAGTGCCAGTGGAGTGAATACCGAATATGAATTCCAGCCCAAAGTGACATCTGCGGGATCGCGGGCCTCTTGCTGTTCCATGTAAGCGCTGAACATCGTATCGTTGTTGATATCGGCGCCATTTTGCAAGAATCTCCTGATGGTGGTGAACCGCTTGCGCTCAACAGCCCACCTGACTAAATTGGTTTCAGTCAGCGATGGTGTTACATCTCTGAGTAGGCATCTGCGAATGGTATTGCTTACGGGCGTGACCAGAGTTCTTCTTGATATGTTTCTGATAGAGAATAGGATTGGTGATGAAGTAGCATTTGCGACAAGTGGCCGCTAGAGCAGCAAGATCACGCGTCGACAGGCTGTCGTCCTCAGCCACCAGGCAGAAGACCTCAGCGGGCAGGCGGCCGAGATGGTTTCGGATTCTTTCCCTCTTCTTGGCGGGCATGGCCATGAGAGTTCGTCGCTCCATGCTCAATCTTGTCGGTGATACTCGTGGGGTAGAGGTTGGGTGCAGTAGTAGGACAAGGATCTTGCTCAGTGCAGTGCCTGAGGTGAAATCCTTCCTGTTTGCGTGCTGGGAGATGGCAGGAGGTAGGCGCGAGCTCCACCCCAAGCTGCGTCCACCACACTGGGAAGGCACGGGTCGAGCTTTAGCAGTCGGCAGCTAGGAAACACAATTTTGAGCTCTGGAAATTGCCATATATCCTCCACATTTCTCATCTTTCAGAGTCTTTGGTGAAGCGTCGCCTTGGACTCGCTTCTCTACAAACCGAGGGCATGATTGGTCCCCAAATAAACCATTGCATCCTTTTACTCATATCCCTGGCATATATTGTGAGATGTCATGTGATTGTTCTTTTATTTCCCCTGTTTGATGAGCAATTGATCGGTGACGTCCAATTCCCCCCGAGAGAGATCTGCTCCCTTGCCCATGATGTGCGCTGTTCCTGACCAGTCTTCGGAGCCGAATGCGACACACCTCTCTCTGACACCCGTCAGACTTAGAGAACCAGGCTTTGTCGAGGTTCTAGAAACGTGTACAGCCATTCTAGACGCAAGTCGAACTCGCCGAGTTGTCCCTGATTCGCTCGATCCTCGCAACCAGACTTATGGCATGCATGTCATCATCGCCAGGTCGCTTCGAAAGGCAAGAGATCGCCGGCCACTCGGATAATTCTCCCCCTACAAATGCAGGTAATAGTTCGCAGCCCCAAACTCTTGACCTGCCCTGAGCTGTGGCGGTGTTTGGCTCGCTTATCCCGGCTAAAGAGCGTGGCATGCTGCAGGGCCAATATCTGCCTTAGTGGCCTAATATGCGACTCGGCGCGGGCCTTGCCAATCGGTCTTTTGCGGCACGCCAGAGCCTGCATATATTCGAAATCAATTCCCGCCAGTCTGGCTAAGAGTCCCTCCCCGACGTCGTCGCCCAGAACTGAGGTCCCGAGGTCCAAAGTCCCATGGTTGAGGGCTCTGCCAAGTCATCGATAGCGTGGCCTGCCACCCCATTCCAGCCGCAGCGGGGGACCGCCCTTCGGGTCATCGGGACGGTGAGTGAGGCTATTCGCTTGGTCTGCCGCATGGGAGCTCTACTATCGCTTTTTAGAAGCTCGTCACACACGCCGCGCGTTCCTTCCTCAGCAATGCAGCCATGGGTGTCTGGGTGCAGAAGGCGAGTGCGTCCGCCTTAGGTGCCTCCTCCGAGCCTCCCTTGACAGCCAGTCTCACCGTCCGGGCCCAGACTTTTCGATGCTTTCAGGCTTATGACGATAAGTTGACTCGGATGCAGTGTGCTGAGCCCTCGTAATCCGAGCTTGCATGGATTATCACAGCAGTACTTTGCCTAAGACAAAATCCTTATAATTGTCAATCACTCGTTTCCCACGCCTCTGCCCTCCCACAGCTTACCTACTATACCAGGCAGAACGTCTGATCCTACATATTGGTGCCTCAAGATGCACCTCCGCTCGTTTTATTCTGCTGTATTAGCAGCAGCCACAGCTTCCGCAACCAAGATCCTGCTGCCCTTGTACATCTATCCAATACCACTGGATAGATGGGGCAGCATCTACGACGCTATTGCAACACATCCGTCCATCGACTTCCAGATCGTCATAAACCCAAGCTCTGGGCCCGGCGGGTCAACTCCAGGATATAACAACCACTGGATCTCAGCCGTCTCCAAACTTCATACCTACGATAACGTAGACACGTTGGGCTATGTGCGTGTCGGCTATGGGGCCAAGGCCTTGAACGACATTACCACGGACATCACGAACTGGGATGGATGGAATCACTACACGGCAGCAGACATCACCATTGATGGCATCTTCTTCGACGAGACCCGTATGTACCACTTTTCTCCTTTTACGGATCCCCGTCTTTCATGCTTTGGAATGTTCTAGAATGCAACACTTTGGGACCCGTAGCAGGACTAACGTCAACACTAGCCAATTGGCAAGGCACAAAGGGTGCGAACGATGTCTCTTTCATGCAGCAGCTCGCTGAGCTGGCAGACCACGGTGGGTATAGCAAGGTCTTCAATCTCGGGCAGGCCTCCAATCACGATGAGTACTTCAGCATTGCCGACACGGTCGTCATCTTTGAAAACACGGCCGAGTGGTACAACGACACCGTCCTGGCCACGGCCGCGGCAGACGGCGTCGCAGACAAGTCCGCCGTGCTCATCCACCACTTCGCAACAAGCGGGTTGACTTCGGGGTTTGCGGTTAGATGGGTTGTGGACATGGTTCGCAAGGGTCTCGGAAGTTTTGCCATCATCAATTCCGACTGGAACAATGCAAACTCGAATGTGGCGCCGATGGGGATTGGGATACTGGCTGACATGCTCGAGTCGGTTCAGGGTTATTGACTTTAGGGCCAATGTGTCTTGTTCTCATGAGATAGAGAATCTCTCGAGGGTTCACCTATTATGCTCCCTACATCTGTAGCCTCCCGAAAGCCAAATTAGGATTCTGGTGGCTTGCCTACTTTGGGGAAAGCCTCAGCCAACCTGGGAGTGATTCCTTGCATCGTTGTCAGAACCTGGAACCAAAAGTGCCGACAATGGTAGTGCTTATCGTCAGACAAAAACTTTATTCTCCATTTAAAAGCCAATTCTCAATGCAGTAGAATCCAACCAAGAACAATGATTGCTTGGTAGAAAACTTGCTGGCCCATTTTTGAGTGAATTGTGTTGCGCTGGCCATAAGGCGGGAAGAATATTTACCAGTCGGCGCCGATAATTCATTCCGACTCCGCTCGAGAAATCGATGCACAGATCGAAATCATAAGAAACAGAGATCTGACAATCAAATGGGCATGGCCTGGTACTCGGTCGGGTGCGGGGCGAGTAAGGAGTCCGGTTATGGAGCAGAGACCCACCTATGCGACACGGCCGTGGCGGCCTGTGATCTACACTGGCAGCCATGGAGCTTCACATGAAATTAGAAGCCGGCATTGGACGACTTGAGGCTCCATAATCTGGGCGAACGCGGCGGCATCCACCTTGGTTATACACTACGCCACGATATTCTTAATTTTGTAAATATCGCCAGCCTTCTCCTGAGACCTGAGATCCGAGATCCGATACCCGAACCTCCCTCTCTCGAAGATATATATCTGGCTAGCGTCCACCTCAACGTCACATTGGACTCGAATTCGTCACACAGCTTTATCAGTACCCCTCTCCCTATCACTCACCTGAGTCTTTTTCTTTCAAAGACTCTCACACCATCCAGACTCGCAATGGCAGCACAAACGCAAAAGACCACGGTCCTCATCGCGGGAAGCGGCCTCACAGGCCTCAGTCTCGCGCTGATGCTGCAGCATCTCGGCATCCCTTACCTCCTCCTCGAAGCCTACGACAGCTGCACCCCTAATGTGGGAGCCAGTATCGCTCTCCAGCCTAACGGGCTCCGCATCTTCGACCAGCTGGGTATACTAAAGGACGTTGAAGCAGTCTACCAGCCCATAGATCAGCTTATGAGCTGTGATGCGGACAAGTACGTACTTATCAATCAAGCAAGACTAATTTACTGCCCCTGGAGCCGAGTGGGACAATGCTACCGTTTCTAAAGTTACAGAAGAACTAACATGAGAATCGCTATTCCAGCGGAAAACTACACGTCATGGAGATGACACCAATTCTGAAGGAGCGGCACGGCTATGAAACCGGCTTTTTTAACCGATACGACCTGCTCTGTGTTCTGCACAAGAACATCCGGGAGAAGGAGCGTCTTCTTGTCAACCAAAAGGTCGTCCGTGTCGATAACTACGAGGACAGAGTAGTCGTGCACACCAAGGCCGGAGATGTCTTCGAGGCGCAAATGCTCATCGGCGCCGACGGTGTCCGCTCTACAGTCCGAAAGGAGATGTGGAGGAACGCCGAGGAGTCGGGCGTTGGAATACCCGAGGAGGACAAGAAAGGTCAGTGGAAGCAGGCTGTGGTTGCCTCATCACATCTACTCTGATACCTTTTTTTTTCGGTACATATATACGCTGACAAGTACTTGCAGAGATCATTTGTGACTGGGCTACATGTTTTGGTGTGTCCGACTACGGGTCTCATCTACCACGGGGTCAATGCGGCAGTGTTGCAGGAAATGAATTCAACGCGGGTTGGATGGTGGGCAAAGATGGACGTTGCTTGTAAGTCTGCCTGCTACCAACTCAAATTGGACCGGTTAAACGTTTCTTCATGATCCCAGCTAATCACAGCACCACTATAGCACCTTCTGGTTCTACAAGCTCCCGCAAGAGACTCGCATGGTCGGCCATGACAACATCCCCCGGTTCACCAAAGAGGACCATGAGAGTCAGATCGCTCGTGCGAAGAAACTTCTCGCTCAAGTCCCAAGGAACAACGGGCTTCACATAGACTTCGACCAGCTGTATGATCAGAGAGATCCAGTCCATTCCGGCGTCACGGCCTTGCCCCATTTCTGTTTAAAGAAGTGGCACTATGGCCGCACTGTGGTTATTGGGGAGTACGTTAGGCTTTGTTACTTGTGCTACTCAGTACCATCTGCTAACAGATTTATAGCTCCTCGCACAAATTTAACCCTCTCCCCGGCCACGGCGGTATGAACTGCCTGGTCTCAGCGGTCACACTCATCAACTCCCTACAAGACGCCCTAGGTGATAAACTCCAGACCTCTAACGTCTGGGACGTGGCACCGCTGGGTGAGGCCTTCACCAAGCTGGCCGAGACGCGGTACGACAATGTGACCGAGGCCGTGGAACTGTCCGAGAAAGCCATGTTCACGATGGGCTGGGGCACTACCTTCTCCAAGATCATGTACAAGGTCCTCGTGCCGACCCTGCCCAACTCCATGCACTGCGCCGACGCCACAAAGGTTATCAAATGCGGCGTTGCGCTCCAGAAGGGTTGGGATACCCCCAATGTCCCGCACTCGGTATTATACGCGGACGAAGAGAAGCGTCTGAAGAAGACCAGCTCTGCTGCCCTCTCACCGGCGACACTGGTGTTTGCGGCCACTGCAGCAATCGGGGGAATCATGGCGCTGAGGGCCACGCAGAAACACCCGGAGCTTCTGGTCAATGGTTGGAAAACATTGCAATCTGTGGCTGTTTAAGTGGCCGAGGAAGTTTGGAATCGACTTTGCCTCTCTTTTTCTTTCATCTTTCTTGGCGTTAGGACGTGGGGTTGTACATAATTCGCCAGCTGGGCTTACACAGCCCTCACTGGCTTGCACCTGGTTTCGAAGCGGAGTTCACATAGCGGCCCCCTTTTCCTCTCATAATAGACAGCATTTCGACAAATACACCGTTATTTATAGTACACAAAATCCGACATACGTAGCACATACTTCTTCCGAGCCTCTCAATCAAGAAGTGATGGATAGTATGATAGATTTCGTTTGGTGCCTGCTCAAAGGAGATAGCAAAAGAGTATGTATATACAGGAAATATAATATAGCACACGAATGGTCGGATAAGCTGCCTCCAGCCTCAGCACGGTACCGATAACCTGTGCGGTCTCTCGATCGAACCCGCACTGTGAGCATCGTCCAGTCCCCATTATCAACTCGATGACTTTGTCACATTTTACCTCAACAGCGCCATGTTATCCAGGCATCCAGCTTTCTTAAGCACTGTTGTAAACAGCAACGTACTCGACAAACATGGTGCCAGACGACGCGGTGCTGGCAATAGGCGTCGTGCTCCCATACACATTATTGGGGAAGGACCCCCCAATAGCCAAATTGAGCAGCACAAAGTACGAGCCATGGACGGCGTCGGCCCAGACGGTGGCGTTGCCGACCTGCGCCGCGGTCACCGTGTGGTACAGCGTGTCACCCAGGTACCAGTTGATGGCCTCAGCCGAGGAGTCGGTGCGGTCCACCTCGACCGTGTACGTCAGGTAGTTGCCCTGCATCGCAGGCGAGGGGACCGTGTTGCCGGAGAGCCCGTTGGTCTCGTCGCAAGGGCCGCCCGGGTTCACGCCGCAGTGCAGCGTGCCGTACAGCCTGTTCACGGCGTTGACGTTCTCCATGATGTCGAGCTCGCCGATTTGGGGCCAGTTCCTGATGACAGAACGGCGTCAGCATGGCCCAGAATATTTCTTTTTATCTTTGGTGAAAGTTTGCAGGACAATTGTCTGCTCATCACTTACTGGTAGTTGCCACGGAACTGCGAACCGAGCGCCCAGAACGCCGGCCAGTATCCGACGCCGTTCTCGCCCAGCGGGGGCAAGTTCAGGCTACCGACGATGCGCAACTTGCCCCCTGCGGCGCAAGCAAAATCTGTGCGCTGTGTCTCGATACGGGCAGAAGTCCACGCGCCCGAGGCGTCCCTGCGCGCGGTGATGCCGAGGGTGCCATTACCAGTCAGGGCGAGGTTCTCAGTGCTCGAGGTGTAAGTCTGAATCTCGCCCGTGCCCCAGTTAGCGGCGCCGCCCGGATACGAGGTCCCCGTGGAGAAGATCCAGTTGGCCGTGTTGGGGAGGCTGTTGGCCGTGCCGACGAAGTCTTCTGACCACGTCAGGGTGAAGCCTTCGATAGTGGGTACAGCTGCCTGGGAAAGGGGCAGGCCGGCTGCTGCGAGGAGAGCGAGGACTTTAGAGTAACCCATTTCGTTTGGTGTAGTTGGAAAGTGAGAGTGAATGTTGGTGAAGAGAAGTATATAATGGCACAGGTACAACCTGAGCTTCGAAGGAGGCTGAAGAGAAAGAAGCCTGTTATGGAAAGAAAGAATAGAAGACGAGTGAGCGTTGAGCTTGAGGCAGACAACAACATCGTGGTTTTCGCGAGGGAAACTTAGGTGGTTTATATGGATGAGAGCTTCCTTCGTCGTCTGACATGTACCCCAGTGCTAATAGCTGTTGAGGCTATCACCAAGACAAGAGTAGCCACTCTCGCGTCCCGAACATATTGCACACCTACAAGGGTAGCTCGCCGTGTGGCCCGGAGGTAATGCTTGTCGACCGTCACAATAGCAGACAAAGACAGGTTGATTATATGATCCCCCGCGTTTCCAATCGACTACCGGACCACATCCTGCTTGAAAGAGCCCCACAAACCGTGGCCTTGGGGGCAATTTCGACCTTGGATGCCGGGGACTAAGCGCCGTTCATGAGGGGCAAGAAACGGCCCGTTTCGACAACAACAATATGATCCTTCAGGGTAGTTCCAGAGCTTATTCAAATTGGTCAAGGGCTGACTTGATCCTGAGTAAGAGAGTCCGCGGAAGCACAATTCAAGTTGCTGCTGGTGGCGCCATCGTAGTAACGCCGAGATGTTCTAAAGCCTGGAACAAGTCCGTGAACTCTCCACTAGGCCGGTCGCCGGGAACCGTTGTGCTGGCGGGTCGGGGTGCCCTGCCCAGCCCGTCTGACAGCTCACGGTGCCTAATCCAAAAAAATCGGGTTCTGCAATATTAACCAGGAGCGAACTAGGCAAAGCAAAGATGGAGGACGAGCCGGCCGGCCGCCCGCACTGAACCCATGGACCCAGCATACGCGGAGAGCCCAAGCTCCTGTCCAAGAACGGCATTGGTGACGGGTGTGACCACACATGACGACCCAAGCCGCGGGACTCATGTTGGATTCGGTAGAGGGTAGCGCGCGGCTGACGCGTAGATGGGGTTCGTGGCACGATTTCACCTGTACAAGGTCGGCGCCGCATCCAGGAATAGAGATGACCGTAGCAGATTTGACCAAAATTCCACCAAAGAGATTGTGTCGCGGTCCAACAGCATCACTCGAGGAGTGAGGTCTGCCCTCGGGCAGCTGTCCCGATTCGGCACGTGTGGTCGGCCGAGGCGCGCCGGGCCACGGGATCCCTGCAGATGCCCCTGAGGTTTCCCCGATTGTTTAATCTATCTGATGTTTTGGTCTCGGATGACAGCCGGGTTGGGGGAGGGTAGGCTGACCTTGGAGATCGACATGGACAGGTTATGCTTATCTTGCACATCCTGTCCATCCCCATTGTTTAGAGGTGTTTTTTAATGGGTTTGGTGAAGCATCAATGCATATTATGGTTGATACAACTTCACTAGGTGCTGAATCGGTCCAAATGTTGGTCTATTCAGCCTCCCTGCCGGCTTACCGCGCGCTCTATATTCGCTTCACATATATGTCAACCGCGCCCGTGGTGTTCAGCACAAAGGGAAAAAGAAAAAGCTGGACTCGGCTCATAGTGCAGAGCGAATCCTACTAGGGACTTAAATGACACTGGGTCAACATCCGGATAGAACACAAAAACATATGACTTAGTCGTCCCGCGTGTTCGAAATTTGCTCTACAGTCGAACATAACAGCACCATGAGTAGAAGTTCTCGCTATCGCTCATTCGACGTATATTCAGACAGCATACTATGATCCACACAAACATACCCTCCAATCCAAATTCAAAATTCTCGACATTTACCCTTTTCGGCCAAAGACCCGCCCCCTACGGTATATTAAGCCGAACGCGGCCCTTGGCTCGGGTTTTAGTTGTGCGGGTGGTAACGAGTACGTACCCTAGGTAGGCAGTGGCAGACCAGGGTAGGGGCAGAGGAAACCTGGGGCAAACCACCAGATCCTAGCGCGAACGATCAGACATTAAGCTCGCGTCTGGGAGCTGTCGGTTCGACCTTGCCGGTGGGTGGTACCTGAGGTGTGAACTGCGGTGCGGTGAGGCCGGGATGATGGGCCTACGGGATCTGCTCGCGCTGTTCCCGTCTTCGGCCCTTCTTTGGTGCACGGGGCATTTTATGGTTTTGTTTCTCTTGTCTGGAATCCAACGAGGGTTTCACTTGCGGAGAGTCATGGGGTGATGATCTGCGGTTGTAATTGATTTCAGGCCATGGAAAGTTGGTCTTGGTCGAAGTGGTGATGTGTTCTTCCAAGTTTGTGGACAGAGTTACGTGCAGCACACTACTATATTCTCGGCCCATCTCGGACCTTCAAGCTCAGGCTTTCAAGTTGAATAGTCTTCCTGGGATGTAGTTGAGGACTGTAAATGTGGCAGTCCAGGTTGAAGCTGATGATCCTCGGGGCATCTTGGTCAGATCTGAATAATGCATTTCGGCCTATTGAAACAGCTTTTGATGGCGTCCCAAAGCTGACTCGCATGGGCGCCAACCTGCAATCCATTCAGGGGCCGGGCTATCAGGTAGGATGTGAGGTTTACTGCACTGATGGTGATGCACGCAATCTTTGACATAAATCTCATTACATGGGATATTGCAATCCTCCAAGATTATTACATCAGTCTCCCCAAACTTCTTCCCTTGGCTTGGCCTCTTCAAGAGCGACCGTCTGTTTTCTCGCAACACTCAAAAGTGGATTCCTTCAATTTTGACCCTGACAACTCCTTCCCGCAGAATAGTAGTGGCGAACTTTTCCTTGTCCGGTCCCAGTGTTACTTAGACTCATCCACAAAGGAAATACCTCGCTCGCTCCATACTCGTCATCTTGTCAAAATTGGTCCTATCCTTTGACTTGTAAATCCCAACCAGTCCCTTTCTCGTAAATGCCCAGTTCGCTAATAGAAAAATTCGCAACAGCAGGTACTGTGGTGGTAGGCCGTCGAACAAGCCCGGGTATCTATACACATCGAAATCCCTCTGGCAATGTTCGGCGAAAATGGTCGCAAAATCCGAACCCCTCGCTAGCAATGATGGCGCTGGCCATGCATGATCACACGATCGAAGCAGGCCTTATATTGGTGGAATATCCTCCGGTTGAATTGAAATCAGTGAAAGACAACGAGGAACCTCATCTCGTAGGGCTCCAACAACTGCTCCATGTCTCTCAGCGCCGGGACGACTGCTTCCAAACAAAGTCATTCGTGTGACGGAATAGCTGATTGGATATTGGAAGAGCAACACGTGGTCCGATGGCCCAGTGATCGTGCTGCGGAGACATTTTTCCTTTCGTTTTGGAATGAGCTCGTGTTCCTCCGACGTCGAGTGATCAAATAAACCATGGCGCAGCAGTGTCGAAGCTCATCAGCTCCCACCACTTAAGCGGCTTAGTCCTGTCGCCGTCCGCCTGGAGATCTTGCTGCTTCCAGTACTTCTCAATCAAATTTCTCAAGACAAACACGTTGCCAATCTTCCGATCTGCATCCATGCGGTCGAGTGTCCGCAGGATCATGATCCTCTGATCGTCAGCCTGCGACTCGCAGGCGACAACAAACAACGGCCATGGGCTGGTGCAGATATCCTGGTTCGCGAGAACCCTGAAACCTGCCTGCAGCCACATTGGGGTCTGGTTTGTGGCATCGATGTTGGGGCAGACGGACCGCAGATACAGCACCGCAGCGATTCGGTAGAGCTCTGCTGTTAAGCGGACCTTTGTCTGTTCCCTAATTGACTGGTTCTCGATCTCTGGCGGCAGTCGTTGATTCAGCCTGCTCAGTCTGTCTTGCAGGCCCTGACATGTCCACATGACGGATGGAAGCTCGGACCTGCCGCTCTTCTCGTGGAACTTCTGCGCCGCCGGATATCGCAGCTGGTTGATGTGGTGAACAATTTCCATGATCTCGACCGAGCAGCCGAGGGAGCCTACGATCAGGGTCTTGTCGACATCGCTTCCTTGGAGCAAATCCAGTGAGGAAGCACCCTCGTAATTGTGCTTGTGTGGCTGACTGAAAGAGCCCAGTATCTCATGGTATAGAAACCAGGTGTTGAGAAAGTCATAGTCGAGTGCGCCACCTCTCATGTCGGCATAGCGGTGCAGTAAGCTTCTCGAGCCGTTCAGGTGGAGATGCCATTTGCCCTCGGCCTCGTCAAAAACCTGCTGAGGTCAGCCCTGGCCTATGACGAATGCTTATCGGTGGGGAAAACGAGGAGTGGACACTTACGTTGTACACACAAAGCATCATAGAGGCCGCGAGCTGTGACTCGATGGGCACATCGGCAAATGACTCCTTGTCCAGCGAGTGGGACAAGAGCCGGAGCGCCTGGATCTTGTAGGGTAGGGCAGCCCCAAGGCCATGACGGTGGTATGCTGACAGGGCGAGGATGGCCATGCGGAGACCCTTGGCGGCAAAACTGGAGCCATTGACGGCTATGGGTATGAGCTCATGGCGGAAGCCGTTGTTGGCATCCACCGTCGAGATCATGCGGGAGATCTTGTGTTCATCTGAAGGCGTGGTCAGAGGCTTGGGCAGGGAGAGTCGAGGGGGGGAATTCGACAACTCACAATAGGCAAGCAAATCGGCTTCGTGGCCCACCAAATCGGGGTGAAGCCTCAGCGCCTGCTGAGGGCGGGCGTGGTGGTCCTGAAGGGTTAAGGTGCTGACATCCTGACGGTTCTGCTCGATATCGTCGAATGAAATGTTGAGGAACTGCTGTCCGTAATACAAACCGGACGCCTGCAGCTGGCCGTGCGAGTGCTGCAGGGAGAGTTTGGGTGATTTCCTGCGGCCGTCTGGTATGTCAGGCCAAACAAGCCGGAGGCCATATCCCATGCACTCTCGGCCCGTCCTCACGCAGTTGTTGCATGAGGGCAGACCTTTATCACACCCGATTTTCCTTTCTATTCGCGCGAGTACGAGTCGGGTGTCAGCAGGAGCCCGGATTTGGCAGCTAACGGAGACGAAGTCCAACCAGAATGCGAAGGCGGATGGCCGGAAGCGAAAGATGGGTGGAGAAAGGGCAGGGTCCACCACCGCAAGACAAAAAAAAACATATTAGATCAGATCAGATCAATATCTGACCCCAAGTGTGCGGCCAAGGCAGGGGTGGGCAGCGGGGAGAATAAGGCAAGGAGTGATACTGCAGAAACAAGACCGACACCAGCACCGACACCAGCACCAACAGCAACGACAGCCTCAACACCAAACAAGAACCCACAACAGCGGCAGCGACGACAAAACAAGTAAGCCTCGGGGCGAACAGGGGCGATTACTCACTCTTGCATGTCCAGCAACCCTGGCTTGCTTGGCCAGCCCTCATGCTTGTCAGTGTGCGCTGGTCCGAAACCATGAGGGTGAGTCGTCTGTCACAAGTTGGGGTTGGTTTGTTGGGGATTGGCGGCGGAGGTTGTGTGATGGGAGACGGTGATGAGACAGCGCTTGAGATGTAGTGTTCTGCTTTGGCGAACGGATTTGCTTTTGTCTTGTGGCAGTCCAGACAGAGGGGGGATGCTGTCAAGAGCTGCGACCCGGGTTCATGGTATATCCCAGGGCCAGGGGGACGGGACGGGGGACGACGGGGATGGTGGCACGGAGGGAAAGGAGGTGCAAGAGGTGCAAGGTGCCGTCGTGCCTGATGCCTGACGCCGGTGGTTCTTGGGTGCTCCCGAGTGCTTGCTTGATGCTAGATGCGTGATGATGCTTGATGCTGTGCGTCGTGGAGCTGCTGCTGTGCGCCGGGCGTGCTGGGCGTGTCGGGGCGTGTGTCTGTGGTGTGGTCTGGGGTGGCTACTCCCGGCTGGCTGTCATCAAGTGAACCGGATCCGCAGGCGTTTCCAATAATACCGGTGTCATCATGTAAGCGCCATCGCTCGTGGCAATGATACCGTGTTGCTGGTGCGGCTGCTGGTTGGCGGCGGGGCGGGTGGAGGAGGGTGGTGGTGCAGTTGGTGGTGATTGCTGGGGGGAGGTCGGTCGGGGTTATCGCACAGTAGTCGCAGTCCCAAGGTTGTCCAAGGTGTAACAAGGTCTGCGCGTCTGGGTCTGTCCCGGGGCGGTGGTTTCTGGTGATGGCTATGTATCTAAGGTCGTGAGTGTGAGTGTGAGGTGTGAGTGTGAGGCGTGTGTCTAAGTGTGTGTGAGGGTGAGCGTGTTGAAGTGTGGGTGCTCGTCCGGGTCGCCGGTGTTCCTGGCCCAGACCACCGGTATCGCCTCGCCACTGCTTGTGCAGGCATCCATGCCGTCCCCATGCCGTCCGACACAGGATTGTTCCTCCCCCCCCCCCCCCAATCTGCCCAGCAGCTGCCCAGGTGCCCATCCTGCCAGCCTGCCCATCCCTCCCAGGGCCCCCTTCATCGAACCCTGGTTGTAAATCGGAACCACTTGGCACCTGCTGTCGAAAGCGGGGATGCTCGTCGGCGGGCAGGCGGGAGGATCCGCTATGGCACGGTACCAGGCTGGCTGTGGCCAGGAGCAGGGGTGTAGAGGCTGTTAGCCCGAGGATGGGAGATTGGGTGCATTCGCCTATCTGCAGGTAGCGTGGTGTACCTGGGGCTCCCTCTGGATCTTCATGGCGGTACATTAGCGTAATGAACCATCAGCTCCCGCCCAGAACAGCAAGACAAGTAGAAGCAGCAGCGACAGCACGGCATATTAGCTCCCAGTATTGTGATACAACGTCACAGACAGGCCGGCTGGCTGGTAAAATACGACCTGATAGGACGGTTTTGGCAGTGATGGGACATGATGGAACCTGACAGAATATGACAGGGACCCCAGGAGGCAGGCAAAAGGCCCAACAGTGCAGCCAGTGTTGGCACAGCAGACACTATGCGCTGATACGCTCGTCAACAGATTACCGACACTAGGTAGATTAGAGAGACTACATACGTAGGTTCCTCCAGCAAGTGCAGTACCACTGCAGACGGGCTGACTGATTGACTGACTGACTGACTAACCGACTGACTGATAGACAGGATGATAGACTGACTGATGAATGATAGGGATAGAGACGGACTGATTGACTGACTGACTGACTGACTGCATGTTTCCCACCCGGTACCGTTCGGTGCCGTTCGTCCCAAGGTTGCTGTTGCTCCCATTGTGCAACACGCCCTTGCTGCAGGCCACCCAGGGCTCTCTCACACCCCTCCCCCCTCCCCCGTGCCTGCCTGTCTGGCCTGTCTGGCCTGTCTGGCCTGTCTGGCCTGTCTGCCAGTCTGCCAGTCTGCCAGTCTGCCTGTCAAACCACACAAGCAACGGATGTCGTCCCATGGTCGACCTGGGCCCGGGATAACATGGCGTCTGGTGTACCCTGCCATTGGACGCCTCTTTCGGACGGGCTTTGACCTTATTTACCTAGTCTGCCTGCTCCTGCACGGTCTTTGGTCCATGGAAGGACCAAACCAGCAGACCGAGCCCGGTCCACTACACCACACCTCGAAGGGAGGCTGCCGCTGGGTTGCGCCGGGTGGGTGCGCTTGCCCTTCCAGGCTCACCTCTTGCACACTTGCACGCTTGCACACACACTCTCTCGCACACCCTATTCTGACCTCGATCGTGCCGTCACGGCAACGCGGCTGATGACCAGAGACAAAAATGCTCGACCGGTCTGGTTTTGGTCGAACCCATTTCGTCCATGACCCTCCTTCATCCTCCATGCTCATGCCTGCGGATGCCTGTTCATGCTCCTCGACAACTGCCACCTCGTTGCGCCTGCGTCTCTTCTCGTCTTGTCTCGTCCTGCGAAATGCGCCTCGCGCCCTCGGCCAGAGCCCGAGACGACACGCCCTGCTGGCTGGCTGGCTGGCTTGCTGGCTTGCTGGCTTGCTGCATCTCACATACATGCCATAATCTGATCTGTCCCGCTGACAGGACAGGCCAGGATCGGCGGCCCGTTGTAACGATGAATCCACAGCACACAATCTTTGCCTTTGCCCCGGCCTGCCCACTCTGCCACCGCTGCCACCGACTGCCCTGGACAATGCTCTCCCAGTCGCTCCCAGCTTTTCCCCCCCAGGGTTCCCCGCAGTCTAGCGTCATGTAATACGGACTGACATCGGGACGCAGAGTGGCAGAAGTTGTGTGGATGAGGCGCCAGATACGCCGCATGGTCGACGACTCACATAAAAACAGCCAACTGTCGTCGGCAGCGGCTTGACTCTCGCTCTCAATCCTGGTCGCCTCGCCTCTTGCAATAACACACTCTTCACCGGTCGACGGAATCCGGCCTCCACTATGCTCGCTACCCTCCTTCTGGCCGCCTCCGCCATCCCCTTGCCTGCCACTGGCATCGCGTCTGCCCTCGCCCAAGATGAGGCGCCCATGATCCGGGACTACCTGTATGCCGGCGGCCAGTATGCCGAGAACGCCGCGGGAGAGCATATCTTCCAAGACCAGATCTACGTCGAACACCTGCGCCCCGTGCATGGTGTTACCCAAGACCACCCCATCGTCTTCCTACACGGCTCGGCACAGACAGCAACGGTTAGTGCGTCGTCCCCAGATTGCCCGGGATGAGATTACGCGTCAAAAAAAACAGCGCTGACCCTCCGGAAGAACTGGCTCAACAAGCCCGATGGCGGTCGAGGTTGGGCCTCCCGCTTCGTCGAGCTGGGTTACGAGCTCTTCCTCGTCGACCAGCCGTCGAGGGGCCGCTCGACATGGCAACCTGCCACCGGGCCCGACTTGGAACCACCGTTTGCGGCTGAGAACCTGCAGCAGCGATTTACCGCCAGTGAGAAGTACAACCTGTGGCCACAGGCAGGCCTGCATACGCAGTGGAACGGTACAGGTTTGATGGGAGACCCC
Organism: Diaporthe ampelina; assembly: GCA_023522825.1. Lineage (NCBI taxonomy): Eukaryota > Fungi > Ascomycota > Sordariomycetes > Diaporthales > Diaporthaceae > Diaporthe > Diaporthe ampelina. Next base: position 89,697 of record JAMFTM010000143.1, read on the forward strand.
GTCTTCGATCGGTTCTACGCATCCCAGGTGCAGTACACTGCAAACCTGACGTTTCAGCAACACAAGACCCAAGCTGCTGGTGCCGCCCTGCTCGACCAAATCGGAAGGCCTGTTATCCTCGTGGGCCATAGCTCGGGGGGTCAGCTGCCGATGGTCATTGCAGACGCACGCCCAGGTCTCACGGCAGGCCTGATCCTCCTCGAGCCATCTGGGCCGCCCTTCACCAACGCCGGCGTGCAGGGGAACTCTCCGGCTCGTGCCTGGGGAGTTGCGGACATACCTCTCACCTATGATCCGCCAGTAGACGACCCTGCGGTCGACCTGGTCAGGAAGATCGTCCCGGCGCCAGACGGGGATCACGTCGAATGCACCCTGCAGGCCGATAGTCCTGCACCGCGCAGGTTGGCCAATCTGGCTGATAAGCCCATATTGGTGGTGACGGCAGAGTCGTCATTTCATGCACAATACGACTACTGCACCGTCGACTATCTCCGGCAGGCAGGATGCGCTTCTTTGGAATACGTTGAGCTAGGTAAAGCCGGGGTTCGCGGCAATGGGCACATGATGTTTCTAGAGAAGAATAGCGACGCCATCCAGGACATTCTGAAGGATTGGATTGCACAGCTGAATTAAGACCTCGGTCTGTTGACACGGCCCCAGAGGTCACGTACATTCCTTCGGGTGGCACTGGAACGTGGCTCCCGTACTATCGGCCATGAGTCCATTCTTCAACCACGAGTTGTCTCGGCCCGCACGGCTTCATTGGCCACCAGCTTGCATCGCCATCTCAACGACGACGCGTCGGGCACCGCCTGTCTTGCCTTGTTATGTCTTCTCTGGCTCGCCATAGGATGCGCTGCGTTGCGCGGAATTGAAAAGGACCATGGACGGCGTTCGCGCTCTTCTGCGTCTCGTCTCTGTTCCCTCCCTTCTCTCTGCCTGTTGGTGTTATAAATACAATCGTTTCTAGTTGCGGTTTGGTGATTTACTCTATTCGCCCCTTTCGCGCCTACCGACCGACCATTCATTCGTTCTTTCTAGACACCCCATCGGTGAAGGCAACCGTCGACCAAGCATGGGAAGACTGCATACACTGGCCGCCGGCACCGCCTTGCTGGCCCTCGGGGTGAAGGCGCAAATGTCCTATCAGGGTTGCGCCGCCCTCGATACTTCTAACATCAAGGGAACCATCGATTTGTATCCTCAGGGTCCGGCGTCATGTCTCGCATACTGCAATAGCATAGGATACTCGTACGCGGGTCTGCAGGCCCAGTGAGTCTCGCCATCCATGGACCTGTTCCAACTCCTTGAGATGCACACCCCCTGACGCCGTCCAGGTTCTGCTCTTGCTGGGAATACTCCCCCGTCGTCACCCAGAAGTACGCCGACAGCGGGCATGCGGACTGCTCGTTCAACTGCGATGACCCATACAGCAACCAGTACTGCGGCGGCATTGACCTCAGCACACTCGGCTTCCTGTACAGCTACTACGCGGGTGTCGCGGATCCGAATGCGTTGCCCTCGTCTAGGAGCACTGCTCCAGGAGGGGTTGCGACATCTAGTAGCGGTCAGGTGATCACGCCTCCTTCGCCGACATCAAGCGCGGAAGGCGGCGTTGCCACACCTCCGGGCCCCAGCGACGTTGGAGGCGGCACCCCCGGCATCCCGCCGCCGAGCTCAGCCGGAGGTGGCCCTCCGACCCTCCCGAGCACCAGCGCCGGTGAGGTTCTACCTCCGACCCTTCCGAGCACCAGCGCTGGTGAGGTTCTACCTCCTCCTGCGAGCTCTGTCGACGGGCTGCCCCCGCCTGCGAGTTCAGGCCCGGGTTCGGGCCCGTCTGAAGCGCCGGGACCGGGACTCCCTGGACCGGGGCCTTCTTCTATCGTCACTGTTGGCCCCGGAGGGACCGCGCCCACACCCCCAGGCTCCGGGCCTGGGGCTAGCGGGACAGCCTCGCCCAGCGCAACTGGGGTCGGTGGCGCCCCGATTGAGACTATCGTGCCTCTGACCCCCGGGCAACCGTTCGTGGTCAACATCGCCACCTACCTCAGGAATGTTGGCGACCAGGCGCTCTCCTGGATCCCGTCGCCGGTCTGGTTGCTCTACAATAGCAACGTCACATCATTTTACGGCACGATCCCGATCGACTTTCCTGCCGGGCCATTTGTTATCACCGTGACGGCCGGCCAACCCACGACGGGGTCTAACGGACCCCAGCAGCGCAGGCAGGCAGCAGGCGTGTACACCTTCGCCATCGAGCTGCTCATCGTGGCCCCTGGCGGCCCCCTCCCGACGCCGTCCTTGCCCACCTTGCCTGTTGGACCGTCGACCACCGCGGTGCTGCCGTCGTACACCAACACCGTCTACCAGACGATAACGTCCACCATCACGCGCTGTCCCGTGTGCAAGCCTGAGGTGACACTCTACGCGGTGCCGATCGGCACGACCTGCATCACAGCTGAGGTCTTCACGACGCCCTGTGAGGTGACCCGCACCAAGACACGGCATGACGGCGTCGTCACGCCCGTGGTGACTACCACGGTTAGCAGAATTCCGTACAACCCGGCCGAGAGCACCGTGGTCGTCACCACCGTCGACTACCTCACGACCAAGTACACGACCACCCTTCTCGTCGCCGTCACCAGGACCGTGCAGAGGCTGCTGCCCACGAACGAGGCGGGCCCCGTCCAGCCCCCGCCGCCGCCACCAGCACCTCCTGGACCTCCTGGTGGGGCTGCCGGCCCCGTCCCCGGCCCTCCTGCCCCGCCGCCCAACGTAGGGTACGGCACGGGCGCCTACAACGGCTCCCAGGGCGCCAAGCCCACGATTCCCGTCACGGCCGGGGCGAGCATGGACCGGTTTGTGGAGATGTTCGTCCTGCTGAGCGGCATCGCCTTTGGGGCGCTCCTCCTGTTATAGGATGCCTGTTCATCGTTGCATCGTCTCGGATGGACCGGCCAAAATATTCGTACATTATTCCTTTTGTATCTGAATGTATTTCTCTGTCAAAACGGGTGTTGGGCGCTCTTTGAACTGCATGGTTCTCCGCCGAGGGTGGGGGGTGCATTAGGCATTAATAGGAACCCGATTTAACGAGTATGGATATGAAAACCCAGATAATGAGACAATATACACCTGATGCATGACGATTGGAGCTTGGGTGTCAATTTTCGAAAGTGAGTGTGTAGACAGAGATGCAGTGCCACCGTCAGACCGGTAGGGGTAGAGAGAGTGTGTGTGTGTGTCGCACAGAACGAAGACGCGAATGGCGAGGTGATCTGCAGTACAGGATTTGAGCCATTTGAGGTCTCAGTCGGGTCAATTTGCGACCAATGTGATGAGGTTTCCCTTATTATTAGTTGCCAGTAGCCGCTGACGGAAGGCAAGTTCATCACACAACCCTGTGGTGGCCAAAATGGGCGTGACTTGGAGGGATCAAGGGCTGGGCAGGGTAGGGCGCGACAGTCGATGAGCCGAGGTTCTTGTTGCCCATCTCGCGCCGTCGTTGGCGTCACCGAGACCGAGACCGGACAACTGCGGTGCAGTAAGTGGAGAGAAGAAGGGCAGCATCCCCTCCTGCCCGGCTGTTTCTCTTTTACAACTTCCCCTCTTCCAATCCTCCGTGGGACCAATTGCACCCTCGCGACCATGTCCAGAGCCCTGCTTTCGAGATGCGCCCGGCGGAGCGCCCCTTCGCTGCGGGCCGGCGCCAGGCGGAACTTCGCGGCAGCCGCCTCCTCTGCCCCGCCGTTTGACTGGCAGGATCCCCTCAATTCGAAGAACCTGTTGACGGAGGAGGAGCTGGCAATCTCGGAGACGGCAGAGAAATATTGCCAGGAGCAACTGCTGCCCAGGGTCCTTCGTACGCGCTGCACCGGCCCTCTCCCTCTCCCTTCCCCTCCAACACCTGCCGGGCCTTTGCTGAACAGCCGCTGACGCGTTCCTCGAAAATGCCACAGAGGCCTACCGCGATGAGAACTACCACCGCGAGATCCTGAGCGAGATGGGCGAGCTCGGCCTGCTGGGGGCCACGATCGACGGGTACGGCTGCGCCGGCGTGTCGACGGTGGCGGGCGGGCTGATCACAAAGGCAGTGGAGCGGGTGGACTCGGGCTACAGGTCCGGCATGTCGGTCCAGTCGTCGCTGGTGATGGGCGGGATCCACGAGTTCGGCACGGCAGAGCAGAAGGACAAGTTCCTCCCGGGGATGGCGAGGGGCAAGGTCCTGGGCGCGTTCGGCCTCACAGAGCCCAACCACGGGTCAGACCCGGGCTCCATGGAGACGACGGCACGCCCCCACCCGGACAAGAAGGGGTACTACCTCCTCAGCGGCTCCAAGACGTGGATCACAAACAGCCCCATCGCCGACGTGTTCATGGTGTGGGCGAAACTGGCCGACACGGGCAAGATCCGCGGGTTCCTGGTCGAGAGGGACGCGTGCCCGCCGGGGACCCTCGAGACACCCGCCATCAAGAACAAGACGGGCCTCCGGGCCAGCATCACGGGCATGATCCAGCTGGACGGCGCCCCAGTGGCCCACGAGATGATGTTCCCGGACATTGAGGGCTTGCGGGGCCCCTTCTCGTGCCTCAACAGCGCGCGTTATGGTATTGCCATGGGCACCATCGGCGCGCTCGAGGACTGCATCGATCGGACCAGGAACTATGCGCTCGAGCGCCGCCAGTTCAAGAACAACCCCATCGCGCGGTACCAGCTGGTGCAGCGCAAGCTGGCCGACGCGACGACGGACGCGGCGTACGGCATGCTGGCTGCTATTCAGGTCGGGCGCCTCAAGGACGAGGGCAAGGCCACGCCAGAGATGATCAGCATGATCAAGAGGCAGAACTGCGACCGGGCCCTGGTTAATGCCCGGGTGCTGCAGGAGGTGTTTGGCGGCAATGCCGTTAGTGATGAGTACGGCATTGGCAGGCATGTGGCCAACCTGTTTGTCACGCAGACTTATGAGGGCCAGAGTGATATTCACAGTGAGTTCTTCCCGATACTTCTCACCTTCACTTGTGCTATGTCCTATCCAGCGTCCCTTACATATGTTGGGTCTACTAACACGTCTACTCAGGCTTGATACTTGGCAGAGCCATCACCGGAATACAGGCCTTTGTTTGAGCGTAAAATACCATCCTTTTACAAGATATGAGACTTCAAGAGCCGAGGGGTGTATCTAGTAATCGTCCGTATATGCTGCTCACTATGAATCATAACACAGCTGTGGTGCGGGTGAGACAATTATAAAAAAAGATTGATGTTCTGCATGTGGATCAGTAAGCAGGAAAAGACCGCACCTGCTGAGGTTTCCTCCGCTACGTTTCACGATGCACGCCGTAAGCATAAGGAGTTGTAGATACCAATTTCCTGCAGGTTCAACGCCGGTTATGAAAAATCCATCCCGAACTCCCGTTCTGCCTCCGGGACCTCTACCGGCCAGGCCGGCCTCGATCGGATCGAGCCGGGCCCCCTTTCAGCGATCCATCCCTGAACCCCTGACTTTAGCGCCCCTGGCGACCTTGACTGATCGACGTCATTGCTGAGCTTGACATGTGTGCCATGCATGGTCGAGCATGGTCGAGCATGCCAGGATGTCGCCTTTGCCGGCAGATAGGGCAGGCAGGTACAGTGTAGTATGAATGGCGGTGGTGGGCGTTGGCTTGGATCCTTGAAGGAGGAGGCGAAGCAGACATGGCGAAGGATGAGAAATCAATAATCACGCCTGCTCAGACTCAGCCCAAGTGATGGGACAGGACAGGACAGGACAGGACAGCTCGTTGGTGCCTGTGCTGGTGTACGGCTGTACTATTGCAGGTGTGGTACTATTGGTGCAAAATCTGGGGAGTGAATACTTGACCATGTTTGTGGGTGCTGCAGCCAGCACTGACAGGCAAAATGTTTGTTTTCAGGCGTTTAGGTGCTATTGGGCGTCAAGAGCGTGCCTGCAGCAGGGTGTTCAGACAGTTCAGAAAGGGAAGGGGCCGTGCTTTCAGGCCATACCCGGTCAGCCCACTGCGGCCTTTCTGCCTTTTATTAGGTATTGGGCAGTCTTCTTTGTCCCACTTGACCTGCTTGGGCCCCATACGCCAGTCTGCCTGCAGCCAGCAACTGCCCAGGTGTCCTGTCCTGTGTGCCTGAGCGTGTCGGCAGGAACTGACTGCAAACTGGAAACTGGAAACGACTAAACCGCCAGCTGGCCAGCCCACCTTCCGTGATTGACTGCCTGAGAGGCTTGACTGACTGACTCTGCTCCGATTTTTCTCGTTCCCCTACCAATACCCACCGTAACCTAACCCTGCCCTGCCCTGCCCTGCCCGCCACAGTAGTCGTAGTATTTGCCGCCCTTCACCGGACAGCTTCTTTCTTGCCTTCGACTTTCACTGTAATCTGCTCCCGACCACCCCAAGACTGCGATACCATCACATCACCACCCCGCCACTTCTCCCGCATCTTGTGAGTTAGACCTGCAAACAAACCCAGCCTGCAGGACCAGCCCAACTGCCTGCACCCACCTAGGACCACGATAATCATTGTCGCTTGCCTGCCTGCCTGCCTGCCTCCTTTGATGATTCACTGACCTTCTGTCTGGTTCCAACTGCTGACCCGAGTTAAAACACGACCTGCAGCCTGTCGACTTCTTTCTTCCTCGTCAATCACCACCCAAAACCAACCACCTCCCGAGGACAAACCAGCCTCACACATCCCACAACCTCACCAACCCACACAAAATGGCTCTGAAGCGAATCAACAAGGAACTCACCGACCTGGGCCGGTATGTCATCTTGCCCTGTTATCCCTCTGGCCCTCGTCTTCTCCTCTCGCAGCAGCCCCCGTCATTGCTCGCTGCAGGGTGGGGTGTTTGCTGCAGCTGCTACTGGCTTTGAGCGGGGCATCTACCGTGAACATCAACCGCCATCAACCCTCAGCCGTGCCTTATCCACGATGCGATAGGGTTCAGAAGAGGAGACGAGAGGCGGCCAGACAATCTCTCCGTTTTGGAAATAGCGATGCTGACATTTCCTCGATAGTGACCCTCCCTCGTCGTGCTCCGCTGGTCCCGTTGGAGAGGATTTGGTACGCACTGCCCCTCGCCTTGTTCTCCGATAAGCCCCAACACCACTCGCAATCTACCGAGCCTGGCACGCGACCGATCACACCGGCATCATCGATCATATGGGACTGCTCTTGACCTTTTACTGACATGTCTCTCCCACACAGTTTCACTGGCAGGCGACGATCATGGGACCTGTAAGTTGACACCCAATCCTGCCCTCCTGTACTCGATGCCACCTGTTCGAGACACCATCCCGGACACCTGTCCCCTGACTCGGGCTGGCCGTCGAACGGACGGACCTCCTCGCCTCGAGCTCGACTCTCAGCCGGATGGACATGATGCTGACCAAAGCCTCACAGAGTGACTCCCCATACTCGGGCGGCGTCTTCTTCCTCGCAATCCACTTCCCAACAGACTACCCTTTCAAGCCTCCCAAGGTCAACTTCACCACCCGCATCTACCACCCAAACATCAACAGCAATGGCAGCATCTGCTTGGACATTCTGCGAGACCAGTGGTCCCCAGCCCTGACCATCTCCAAAGGTATGCTGTTTACCCCCCAGGCCCCGGCCAGCTCTGCTTCTCCCTCCGCCTCGAACAGTCGTGACTAACCCACCTCTAGTCCTCCTCTCCATCTGCTCGATGCTGACCGACCCCAACCCCGATGACCCTCTTGTCCCCGAGATTGCACATGTGTACAAGACGAACCGATCTCAATATGAGTCGACTGCCCGGGAGTGGACTCGCAAGTACGCCATCTAGCCTTGACCCTACTCCGGGGGCCCGGTCCTATGCGTGGTGTATTTTGTGAGCTAGGGAGATGGTGGACGCATGGCGAGGACGAGGAGGTTACTGTGTCATCCCCTCGGGCTTGCGGTAGAACAACATCAATACGGACACGTTTTCCTGCACTATTTTTTTTCTGGCCTGGCTGCTGGCGTTGCATTCCGAGTGACTGATTCCGGGAGTGGACCGGCTTGGTTGACGATTTGGGTCACGTTTCTCTTGACGACCAACGTACGAGGCTGTGGGAGAAATGCTATGCATACAGATAGTTAGACAGCAAGGGAAGAGACGTGGGTATTATGACATGAGCGCCAGCTCCACGCGCGGCAACATTTTGCTTTTGCAAGGCCTGTACGTCATTGTCGATGGCACTTTTTCGGGGCATTCTGTCAGACGACTGACTGCCGGGTGTTTCTATGTGTTTGACCGTTTCAATCAGCTCAACAAATCGGTCCCGACATCTTCACGGTCAAATTTGATCATTTGTAGTCCAATAGTACCACGGACGCCATTTGCTGCTTGTGAACAAGTCTGCTGTAGCTGGTTGGAGCTCAGTGGAATATGTTCTGTCGCTCTGTCCGCCCGAGCAATAGCGAGACCTTGACAGAGCTAGTTGGAAATGGCGCCCGGAATGTGTAGGCGGTTTCCTCAAGCCCTTCGGAGGCATGCCAGAGACACACGGGGCCATCTTCAAGCGAAGCCTTGGCCACGATGTAGTCTAGAGGAGGATTCACATCGGCAGGTTGGTTCACCACATGTGGTTAACCAAGGCAAAGGCAGGCAGACAGAAAGGGGTGCGCCTTTCCGATCCGAGCATCATGCGGTTGAGTCAAGGCTGAGAGTAGCAGTCAGTGGTGGTCGAGGTCTACGACTCTTCATGGCTGGGTCTCGCAGGATAGTGCGGCCATCACGACGAGAACTTTGCCTGGGCAGGTTTGTGCTCCATTGATCGCGTGAGTCCTACGAGCGCATACACACTTTTCACTACCTGGTGGATTCTTCGCGAACAATATTGTGGAGGGCCAGCTCACCACATGAGAGGCTTGACTTGCGTTCGAGTGGGGAAACGATCAACTGTGGATGCTGTCTGCCAGTCACTGTTTGAGAACTTGCTTGGACCCCTCGCTTTATTTTCCTTCCCTTTCGCTGGGCTACTCCTGAGGCACGAATCTGCTGTTATCAAAAGGTCGTACTACTGTTTGGCGGTTGCTGTACAGGTGGTCCTGGGCAGAGCAAGAGGAGTGAGTCACTTACTGTCGCACTTTGTCACTGTTTTATGCTCTTGATCCGGCTATGGGTTATTCATGTGTTTGTACGGAAACAATGCAGGAGAACCCGTCAAAGTCTTGCATGACAACACCCAAGTATCTACAGCTTGATTTGGAAGGGATGGATGAGTTTGAGGATGCCGGGCAAAGGGGCTAGGATTCTCTGATCTCTTAAGCCACTTTGCGGCTGTTATGGACTTGCATGAGGTCCAAGCCTTGTGACATGCCCTGCAGCAAGTATTTCAATGTTGGCCCTCCCTGGATAGGATAGCTAATATGCGTCAAGCCTCCTTCAAAGGTTGCTTCTCATGATGCGGCACATGGGCGAATGTCTCAGGGGCGGTTTTCGAGCCAATTTTCACTATGCTGTGTTATTTGGGCATCAAAGCTACGATATCTTGTCTTTGTATCCAATGTGTTGACCGGGCTCTAAGCTATTTCCTCTTACAAATGATAATTCCAACATGCTGCAAACACTTTTTTTGCCATGTCACATGCTACCCTAGGTTAGTGTTGGTCGGCTTCTCGTATACGTATACGAAGGGAAAAGGTCGGTTCTGATTGTTTGTATATTGGTAGTCTGTGTGTGTCACCTTCAGGGGGGGGTGGCGAAGCCATGTCTTCTAAGGCGACCTACTTACGGGGCTGGACAAGACCTATTCACTTGCCTACACTCACTATAGACCTATCTGATTAGTTCAACCCATAGGTAGGCAATCATCCACCCAAGCATACTCTTTTGAAGTTCGTTTAACACATTCCCTTCAAGACCAAGAGTGCTACCTGTTCCTGATCAACTATGACCGGACGTATGCAAGTGGAGATCTGGTGGAGGAGTTCTCTCAAAATGGGTACCAGCGCGTGTTTTCGTCGGAAGTGCAGTGACACTAACGAGTCACTGCATTTGAATACCTTTTGTCAATCTTGACACTAATACGATAGGCATCCTATATCTCCCATGCCTATGAATCACTAGGACTCTGGGCAACTCGCACTGAATATCATCGGGGCACCAGAACCTCTGTCTGTTCATACATCGTTTCATATCTACGGGCTTGGACTATTGGTATTCTTTGAGTTCCTCTATTAAGCCGGAACAACAGTAAGTTCCCCAGAAGGGCAAGATAATGTATCTTTTATACTAAACAGTAGGTTTCCCCATGCAGAGAATTTGAAAGTGGCTTTCCAGTTTGCTTCTACGGGCTTGTTCTTTCAGAAACTTGCTTTCGGATAGGAGGGCCGCGTTCTGCGGCCACCAGCTAGGCTAGAAGGCCGAAGAAGGAGGGGCTTGAGATGATGCTAGCAAACACGAAGTGGCCAAGAGATCCCTCCTGTCCTTCTCTCGTGTGAGGATAGTGTCCGGTAAAAGCCAGGACCAGCTCACATATGAGAGAATAATTCATCCACCCCGACCACAGACTCTTCGTCTGCATTGCTGTTGTGACCGAGCAAGGAGGTCCTGTAGCAGAGCAACCCGTCAATTTTTCTCCAAGGCAACAAGAGAAGCCAAATGTGGGTTCACAAAGATGAACCTCTCCTTGGGCAGAAATGAGGACAACGTTAAATTCTCTTCGACATCATCCACTCGGTGGGTTTTCCCAGTTCCGCAATGTCAAAGACTGGCAGGAGAGAGAATGCCTCAATCGCGAGCCCTTGAGCAACTTCTTTTAACGTCTTGGGAATACCCCCTGATCTTCTTCGACCTAGCAGAATTTCATATAATTCAAGATATGTCAGATGAGTCTGGTAGAAATTATGCATGGCAGAAGCACCCAGGTGTCTAACAAGCCCCCCGAGCATGCACAGGGCTTGAGTCCGCCAAATCTCACCATGCTCCTCGATAGATGATTACTTCAATCCCAACCTCGGTATCTGGCTGCTTTACCTCAATCTTATGGTGTTCGTTTAAAGGCTGCTGCCTCAGGGCTCTGCCAGCACTCAGAGACTTTTATCCGACATCCGACAGAAGCTGTTCGCAACCTCAGGAATTTGCCGGGGCAGGAACTGGTCCCGGTGTGTTGAGAACACCGAGTTATTTTCAAGTTGTACTCCGCAGGCGTAGTGCGCTTGCCTCTGAAAAGATCGCTGTCAGCCAGGTGAAGCATGTAGGCAGGATTGTGTGCTCTTGTGCCTACCACCGCATTTTGCTTGAGTGATGTCGCTCAAGATTGGGGCTTGCTATTCCTCCATCAATGTCGTACTCACTCCTCCATAGGACATATAAAGTAGAAATAGTAAAACAGATCATCAAGGGCCGCAACGAGGAATCGAGTATCTGAATTCCCTACTGGAGCTCTGCAATATATTGATCTGACTGCCTAAATATCGCAACCAAGACTCGGATAAAAATGTCATTGTGGGGAGACTCAAGGAAGGCCTTGGAATTATTGTACTTTGTCAACTCCAAGCAGTTGGAAACGGGCTTCTGAGTCCATACTGTTCTACTAGTCATGAGGGATACAAACTTCTAGCATTGGCAAGTCAGATTCAAATCCGTCTCTTAATCAAAGTATGTTGCCCACCCAAGTAGTGTTCCGGCCATGTGCAGGACTGATATTAACAAGCTAGAAATACGTTCGAGGCTTATCTAGTCCTCAAGGGTATGCCTTTCCCGGCATTACTTCCGGCTGGTCTCACTTACCTGTCTCATTGACTCGATGCTCACATAATTAATGCTCATAGCTGTCACCAATCCTTTCTTAGATTATTACCTCATGGGCCATCTGTTGATGATACGCTTCCATACCCGAGGACAAGTAAGATACGATGGGATGAGACAATATGTCCAATGCTGCTAGTCGCAGGTGGACCTGAGCCCTGTTTACAACACTTCGTCGAGTGCTACGCCACCTAAACGTGACTCGCGGTTGAGCTGTCGCAACGAGTGACCGGCCCGGGGCAATGTCATGATCATAAAGAGCCTAACCAGTCGAAGGGGAGAGTGGAACATCAAAGGGCCGTGCCAGAAACCAAACGCCGTCCCTGAAGGCATTCAGACACCTGACAACTGTTTGGGAAACATCGTGCCCGGGCCTCCCGCGTTGCCCCTTTGACTCAGCAAGAACTGGGATCCGAACTATCACGCTTGACTTTTGTGGGCTGAAGCGTCGGGAAAAAGCCGAGCGATGGTAACAATACAGTTACAACGAATTTTGAGATACTAGGTTGGGAAAAAGGGGTACGAGTCTCACTCCAGGCCAAACAAGCCACTCGCACAATGAGCCGCATTGTTATTGGCTTTCAGCAAGATCTCATACGACGGTGGGATGGGCAACGGGCGGGTGATGGCATCACCAAGAGATCGGTCCAAACATGGCCAGTCAGCAAACGGCCGCCTCCGTGTCGATGGGTTCACTTCCGGGAGCATTGAGGGGCATCGTATACTTGGATACGGATGTGTCAAGGGCACCCGCTCCCGAATCGTCGGTCGTGATTTTCTCTTGCATCCGCCACTCGGAGATCGTTTGGAAGATCAGCCCCTTGGGAGCGGGATAGGACCAAGATATCAGGCCAAACCATAATGAGCATCTCATCCCGCATCCAGGCCTCTCGGTGGCACTGATTGGGTGTGCAACCGAGCAGCTGCGAACAGCGAGATCAGCATCAAAAACCCTAAGCAGGTGAGATCGGGCCAAACAAACTAAAGTGTGACCGCTGCCCAAACATACGAGAGGGCTGTGGGAGCCAGAGTGTCCAGCACCAGAGCCCTTTCGGGGTTTGGAAACATAGGCTTTGCTCGGACGCTGGCATTGGTTGTGCCCCCAGCTGGGATGATACAAACCAAACTCAAAGGGCGCGAAAGACTTGAGATGATAACGGGACTTGAACACTATTCCCACGTTGTGGTTCAACTGTCAACAACACCCAATCGCAAGACTTAGCGAACACACCACGCTGGTGGTGGAGTGCAGGTTGGTGAGCCCATCATGGGCTGTACAGATGTGATGCCGTGCCAAGTGCGAGCCGCCAAATCTGTGCTCCGCTTGGAACAGTTCTCAGCGCGTCTCTTTCGTTGCGGCAGCTTCTGGCCCCATTCGTGGAATGAGGGCTATCGCTTTTGATAAAGCCGTAGGGCATGAGAGTCTTTTGGGTGTTCTCCTGAGGGTTAAAACCGAACAAGTATAGATCCCGACGCCTGGTTCAATGGGCCCACTGGCGATTGTTTAGAAGATCCTTGCGGAATCCCGCGCCCATTGAGCACGTTCCAGACCTTGAAGCGTGCCGCCGGGACAATCATGGGTGCTAGATATTCTGAGCGGACCCGAGATCCCTGTGAACTCCTGTCCCGAACCAGCACAGCAAAGCGCAGCGGTACGGGTGGAGTTGTGGGTCAGGACAGCTTCTGCATTTGAATCAGCCCCTAGATCTCCCAACGAACCAGTGGATTTCGCTGGATAACATCATCTCAAGGGTTGCATCCGATAGCGTGCCCGTTGTGGGAATTATTGACCGGGCCACAGGGTATTGAAGCCAGAATATAGATGGCGATATCGCCGGGCGGAAGAGCTGTGTCGTGGGAGATTAAGCTTCAAGCGAAGCAATTGACATATGCAAGGTCTATTTCTGGGTGGATCTCTTCAGGGATCCCCACAGCACGTTGGTGCCGGCTGGGGTGTGGGAGAATTCACGGAGAGTTTGAGTCGTCGACACGGGACGGGAAGCGGGGTGTGGGCGTGTGACCCGCTGGGCAGGACTGCCAATCGCAGATCGTGACTGACGGGGCTGGCTGTGGCGTCGAGTCGAGGGAGGGCGGGCGAGGAGTCTGACTGTGGGCTGGTCGTGGAGTGGTGGTTCCCTTTCGAACGATAAGAGTCGCCATTCGAAGCCAGAGAGAGGGTGTGTCAGAGTGTCTGAAGGAATCTTGGCGGGTTTGGGCTGGGCCGGGGACCCAGGCGTGGCTCTGCTAAGTCAGCAGGGACGGGCCCGCTGTTCTCGCTCTCGAAGCTCCGTGATTGGCCCATCTTGGGGCTCCGTCAGACTTGTCGGTTTCCGCCCGTTTGGCCCGTGTCGCAGGCTGAGTTTCGTCAGGGGCCGCCCCAGAGTCCACCACAACCCAACTTCGCCCACGCGCCCACAATCCCACACGCCCACACGCCCACACGCAGTCGCAGTCGCACACGCCCACGGCTCGACTCGCCCTTCGCAATCCCACCATACCACCCCCCCAGCCCCCCAATCCGATGCGCCCAGGCTGTGCTACCACAGCATGCAAGGCCCTGATGAAGCACACATGCCGCCATCAAGGCCTCCTGGCACGAACCACAGGAGCAAAATCGTTCGATAACCCACTCTTACAGGCCCTGTCAAACCGGTCGATCATCCTCAATCGCTGACGAACGATGCTTCCCAAACACGGCTCTGCCGCTGACGGGAGACGGCGTCGGTATCACTCTAGAACGAGATGACGACGCTCCTCTCCTAACCTGCGCCTGGCTGGCACGCTACCCGTGCAACCCTCGGGCTTTTATGCTGCCACTTGTGAAGCAGATGCGTGCCGTCGAATCCGTGCCTGCGAGATCACTGTTAGCCTGCCAGGCATGGTTTAGCCCGGGCCATGACTCTACCCTATTAGCGAGAGCGAACTCCCTGTGTGTCTGTATCATGGGCCACGGCAGGTGCTGGCTAGCAAGGGGACAGCCACACCTGCTTTGCCTAGTAGGGCAATCGGGACACATGCCAAAAGCTTCCACCGGGCTGGACTGGAGCTCCAGCAGTCCGATGAGGCGGTGGCCGACTGACAAGAGCGCTCCCTGAACCTGCATCTTGGGCTTCTTGGCTGCGGCTTAACGCCGAGTTTATCGACTCCTAGCTTGGGGGGTGGGCCTCGAGGTATCCCGATTGAGGCTACCTCTGTTTCGACGACGCTTTCCCAAGACGCCCGTCGACCACAAACCATGAGAAAAGAGCACAGGCGTCGGCGGCTCGCGGAGCCTCACAATGCCAGTGGGTGGCCGCACCCCGAGGGGTGTGCATGACAAGCCACCCCACCGCGGCGGTCCGTCGCCTACTGCACCCGTCAGTCTGTGTGCCTGGCTCGCCTGGCTCGCCTGGCCAGGGATCATGGCCCATCAAGCCCATCTCCTGTCCCGGCAAAGCTGCCAGGGCCCTCAGACATGTTCGTTACACACCCTCTTTCGTTTTCGACGAGGCCCAAGATCAGTGACCCCCCTACAAGCCCCCTCCTCGGCCCCCTTTTGCCTGCTTCGACGGGCTTCAAGTCTTGGCCCAATCCGTACTTCTCTGGCTTCGACTCCACCAGGTTTCTACTTCATCTTATCTTCCCTTTGCCATTCCGACAATCGTGCACGCATCGCCTCTCACCGTACTATCAGGTATCATCCTTTCTTTCCCTCTCGGCGATCTTCCTGTTCCCGGCCACCCACCAGCAGCGCTGTCTATTCCACCCGCGCTGTCCTGCCCCAAACCCGCTATACCTAGCCTGGTAATAGCTGAATCTGTCTGCTACATGCGAAAGCGTGGGCAACAGGCATAGCGTCCAGGTATGATCTACAACGAGATCCACCCTGTTTCTGCTCGAACACCCTTGGCGTGCTTCATAACCCGATCACATCCCGCCGCCGTTCCCTTCCACGCCTTTTCTTCCCTCCCGCCACACTCAACCCTTTCCATCTTGCCAGGTTCTACCACCTGTTGCTGTGCAGTTTGCTGATCTTCCGTCGTATTCTTGCGGCCGCAGCAGACTTTGTCCACACTCAGGATAGACGCTCAGTTCACTTCCCGACTGTCTTTTATGTATCACTTTTGCTAGTTCAGCAGGCTCTGAATATTCCGTCGCTGGGTATCGACTGTTGGAAACGATTAATACTATTTGGAGGTTTGGCACGGGTAATCACCATCGACGCCTTCGACGAGAAACACGAAGCAACCACAGTGGAGGACGAGTAGGAAGCTTCGGATTTCGGTTACGGGTGGGCCTGTGAGGAGTCTACGGACAGTCTACCGGGGGAAAACCGACATCTAAGACGACGTTAGTCACCAAGCCCTCACGATGAGCGACTTCTACTCCGACTCGAGGTATTCTGGGGGGTACGAGAAGCAGTCGGAACGGTCACGATGGACGCCACTCACGAGAATGCTGTTGTCTGGTGAGATGACGCAGGAGAGGCAAAAAGAGCTGTCGTCCAGAGAAAAGTTCGACCGGTGGATGGTCAACGAGGGTTACCGAAGATTGTACGTGCTCCTCGGGGGCGTTTGGTGAATGTGGGTATTTCCGTCGGGACGCCAATGCTAACATTTGCCGCAGTTTCGTCTTCGTCTTCGCTGTTCTACATGCCATGGTGTTCGCATTTGGTTTTGTCAACTACGCAGTGAAGGACAACCTACAAATCGCTCGGGACACTTTTGGGCCGACATATATGATTGCCCGTGCAGCGGCTTTGGTACTACATTTCGACGTCGCCATGATCCTGTTCCCGGTGTGCAGGACATTCATCTCCCTGGCGCGTCAGACGCCACTGAACGGAATCATTCAGTTCGACAAGAACATCACGTTTCACATCACGACCGCCTGGTCCATCTTCTTCTTCAGCTGGGTCCACACTATTGCTCACTGGAACAACTTTGCTCAAATCGCCGCCAAGAACAACCTTGGTATCTATGGTTTCTTGCTGGCAAACCTGGTGTCCGGCCCCGGCTGGACTGGATACATCATGCTGATTGCTCTGACTGGCATGGTGATCACCAGCGTGGAAAAGACGCGCCGTGCCAACTATGAGCGCTTCTGGTACACCCACCACATGTTCGTCATATTCTTCCTGTTCTGGTCCTTCCACGGAGCCTTCTGCATGATTCAGCCAGATGTCGCCCCATTCTGTATCTCAGTGGGCACTCAGGCCATCGGAGTCTTCTGGCAGTACTGGATGTACGGAGGCTTCGTCTACCTCGCCGAGCGTATCGCCCGTGAGATGAGAGGCCGACACAAGACCTACATTTCCAAGGTCGTGCAGCACCCCAGCAACGTATGCGAGATCCAGATCAAGAAGGAGAACACCAAGACGCGTGCTGGCCAGTACATCTTCTTCAGCTGCCCCGAGGTCTCGATCTGGCAGTACCACCCTTTTACCCTTACCAGCGCCCCAGAGGAGGATTACATTTCGATTCACATGCGTGTTGTCGGTGACTTCACCCGCGAGGTATCCAAGGCTCTGGGCTGCGAGTGGGAAAAGAAGGACAAGGGCTCCAACGTGGTCGGCGTTAACAGCGACAACAGCGATGTCGACCCGGCTCTCCGCCGCGTACTTCCCCGAGTTTACGTCGATGGTCCCTTCGGCTCTGCATCCGAAGATGTGTTCAAGTATGAGATTTCGGTGCTTGTCGGTGCTGGTATTGGAGTGACGCCATTTGCCTCCATCCTCAAGTCTATCTGGTACCGCATGAACTACCCTCAGACCAAGACCCGCCTGGCTAAGGTATACTTCTTCTGGGTCTGCCGTGACTTCGGCTCGTTCGAGTGGTTCCGATCCCTCCTGCTCGCCATCGAAGCCCAGGATGTTGACCAGCGCATTGAGATCCACACGTATCTCACAGCCAAGATCAAGGCTGATGACGCGACCAACATCATGATCAATGACGCCAACGCCGACAAGGATGCTATCACCGGTCTCCGTGCCCCAACGAATTTTGGTCGGCCGAACTGGGATATGATCTTCCGTGGTATCAGGAAGTTGCACGCGCCAGCCGAGGCAGGTGTTTTCTTCTGTGGTCCCAAGGGTCTGGGTAGTTCGTTGCACATTTACTGTAACAAGTACAGCGAACCTGGGTAAGTCTCTTTCAACTTCCCACATGACGCGTGATAATACTGACTTCATAACTAGATTCGCATTCGTGTGGGGCAAGGAGAACTTCTAGACGCCACTTCGTGTTCCAATTTTAATACCCATATACAAGCGCACATACCCAACGCGCGCCAAAGAAAGAAAATTCTACCGCTGGCCGAGAATCACCCGGCCATGCATATCCAAAACTCTTCTAATTATCGGCGCGCCGGACGCAACTTTCATTCGGAGTAATCTGGTTGGCGAGATTGCCTTTGAGCGACCATCTCAAAAACTCATCTTGGAGTCAAGCCAGCCGCGGTAGCTTGCGGGGAGCGGTGCCTACCAATGGCTGCCCGGACGGACACGGACTTGGGCTTCGAGAGAACAGCGCGTACGACGAGCAACACGACGTGACGATGCCTCTGGAAAAGGCAGAGGCGGGGAGGATTGGCTTAGGTGGCATTTTCTATGAGTCACAGGAGGGCTAGGGAAGTCTTCACGTCCACGGACGGGTGATAGGAGAAAAGGAAGATGTCGTGCATAGCTTGCGTGCTGATAATATTAGAGTCATCACGATTACGACGTCCCGCTCTGTTTGCGGTCGACACTGGGAGGCGGCTAGTTGCTCCTACCCCTTATTGCTATTCATCTGTCTAGCGAGTATCTTATGAAAATAGAAAGCTGTACATGATTCTCACATTTTGTCCCATGGGCTTTCCTCGGAACTCTTTGAGACTGTCTGCATGCATGAGGACGCATCTGGTTCGCTCCAGGGGAGCTTCAGCCTTCCCACGATCTCCGATATCACAGCCACCGAACATCCGATACAGCAAACCCCTTTTGTGAAGCCGTTTAGCCGGTTGTACGTTTCCCAAACAAGAGGAAGCCGCACTCCTAATTCTCCCCACTGTGATAAACCAGCCTTCGAGACAGGCAAGACAGGCCAATCTCACACAGCATAAACCACTTCCCTTGCTCCCAATCAGCCTCCCGTTCCCACCAATCAAGCGCCCACATGCGGGTAGGCTGCCCTGCCCCGTTTCACCGGGTGCAAGCCCGGGATCGCCAAGATAGGACCAGGCTGGGCCCGCGGGGCGGCTAGGCTGGCAGGCTGGCACGGCTTACACACACACCCCCAGCCTGGCGCCCACCGTCGAAACGCGAAAGGTCTGGGATCGACGAAGAATCGTACGTTTTTTCTGTCGTTCTACTTCATCATCACCAAGATCCTCTTACAGCATACATCATCTCTCCCCTTGACCCTCGTCCCCCTTGCTTCTTTTGCAGCACCTCTTGGTTCATTCCGCGGCGCGTTTTACACGTGTTGACGGACGGACTCTCTCGGGGTGCGAAGGTGGTCGGTTTCCCGCACGCCCCGCCAGCGAGGCCGGTGAAGTTCGTGCCTGGTGACGAGGATGTCTTGTCTTGAAATTGTCTGGAGAGTGTAGGGAGGTTGCCTGCCCCAGTCCTGCCGACCTGGCCGCCAGACACGTATGATGGTCGGGTTGCAAGCCCTCCCGTGTTATGGCATCGACGATGGAACATACCTATCTCCGAGGGGAGATAGAGAGGCCTGCGGGTCCTCGCACGTGTATGTCCTCCGAACCCATGGTCTGTGTTTCTCCTTCCCATGCCCGCTTTTGGCAAGTGTGAATGCCATTGTCCCAGGCTATGGGTCGTTTGTCATGTCAGTAAGTCAGGCAGTCAGGAGTCAAGACAGACAGGCCTTGGCCCCGTGCAGTGTCGCGCCGAGAGACTACCAAGAACACCCAAGCTCGCCCAAGCTCGCCCAGGGGCCCCCTCCAAGGCGCCTCGCGCCCTGAACGCCTGCGGGAGGGAGGGCCTCAAACGGCTTGTCGGCGCCATTCTTGGGGCCCACCGGGCTTCTGTAAATCGCCGGCCACGGCGTTCCCTCTTGGGAGTTGCTTCTCCTGTAGGCTTGAGGTGCTTGTCTCCTGATCTCCCGTCACGGCGCAGAGGTTGGCCGGCCTGGCGCCTGCAAGGCCCGAGACGCTTCCGGCCCTACGCCCACGCAGCCACGACAAAATTTGCGCCGGCAGCGGGTGCGGCTCTGCGATTTCTTGGTTGCATCATGGCCTGATGAAAGGAGTCTTGGGTCCCGTTTACATAGGGCAGATGGGTCGGCGGGTCACAGGGCGTCCTGTAGATCACACTTAGACCGGATGGAGGCTAAATTATCTTGGCTCACACGGGTTGGTTGGTTGGCAGCTGGTCGGGTGGTCGACAGTGGGCGACCTCGAATCTGGTATGGTAGCGACCAAGCGTTCGTCCGTCCTTTTCCCAAGTGATCTGCGTTGGTGGGATACGGCCAAGAATCTCCTCCCACACCCCTCCTCTGATATCACAATAACATAATATGGACAAGCAGCCAAGACGTGTTAGATTTGGGGTAGGCTGCATGTGTGTTGGATGCCGATGTGGCTGGTGACTGAATGGACGTTGGACGCACACAAAAAAAGCAGTTGTGCACTATTTCTGTATCTAGGTGATGGTCTTCCGCCACGGTTGAGAGTCAAAGTGTATCATCGCGGTTCATTGCCTCTGGCAGTCATCTCTCACCCGCACAGATGTCGGTGCGCGGGAGTCACTCGGAGACGGGCGATTAGGTTTGTTTGCTCGCCAATCTTGAAATCGGCAACGGCGGCGGCAATGCATGACCATCTGTTCTCGCTTCAGCAGAGTGACGTGTTGGTGATGTGCACGACCGACCCGAGAGCAGCGTCAGCCGAACCTTAGTTGAGCCTTCGACGGGATCTCAAGGTTGCGGGACGCCCAGGCCGGCGTGTGGTCTCGGCCAAATGTATGTGAGCTGTACTCGTTTTCCGACGGGAAGAAACTGAGCCAATGGCTGCTGCGAAGTGCTTGTAATCAGTCACTATGTCAACATACATCATTGAAGCCAAAGAGCAATCTTCAAATATTCAAAAAAAGGTTTATGTGGAGGCCCCATGGCTTGCACGACAAGTCCTACATCCGGTCTGCTATCTTGTAAGACGTCGTTCTGTAGGAGACCACCCGAGTAGAGATCTTTCAAAGAGGCCATTCTACAAAGGACTAGCCCAAGAAATGATTATATGGGGGTAATCTCTACGAGACATCTATACCATCAACTGGAGGTTGGGATGGAAGAAGTGGTCCTGAAGTCGCTTAGCGGACACCTGAGCAGAGCTCATTCTGATCATTAGCATTTCAGCAGCAGCAGCAGCAGCAGCAGCAGCGGCAGCAGCAGCACTGGTAAACGTTTTCGCACGAGTTCATTGTAGCCAGTCTTATGGCCTCCTCTTTCGGCGCTATCGGGCCATCCTGCACAGAATCGGAGCCTTTTACACTGAGAGACCCACCGTGTCGGGACCACTAAACGACGGGATGGGGCGAGATTTTCATCGGACCAGTTCATGCGCGCCGGCGCCGGGGGGGAGATCGACAGAGGGCAGCACCGCAGACCGGCAGTGGACGTTATCGCTGCTTAGCCACAACTAACGGCAGTTGCGTCTTGGCAGGCCGATCTGGGGCGAGGGCAACTTATCACTCGGCTGACACAGCCATTTTCCTCAGTTGAGGGGAAGACTGATAAGGTAGGGGGGCACATAAAGTGAGACATCAGTTGACATCTCTCTTGGTGGAACAAGACGCCCTCGTGCGATCTGTGATCCTATTTCGCACTTTCGTGTGAGTCAACTCACAGGTTTTCGCGTCGCGACCTACCGTTCCTTGGGTCGCAGTGTTAGCTCGACCCCGACTCCGGATCAGGACAGCGGATATACGTGGGGAATCTCGCCCGACCAAAGACTCTGCAGTCTGCCTTCGGGGGCCACGCAGCCGCACCCGCATCATCATGATGAACTCTTCAGACCTGGAAACCGCCAAGGGGCCGCTCAATGTGGCTGGCACCGACAGGAAGTCTGACGAAGCGGGCATGATCGTGCCCCAGGGCACCGCGGTGGAGGAGCTGGGCGTCGACGAGAGGAAGCTGGTGAGGAAGCTCGACCTGTACCTGATCTGGCTGGTCATGAGCCTGTACGCCTTCAGCTTCCTCGACCGCGTCAACATCGGCAACGCCCGCCTGTACCACCTCGAGGCCGACCTCGGGCTGGTCGGCGACCAATATCAGACGGCTGTGTCGATCCTCTTCGTGCCGTACCTCGCCTTCGAGGTCCCTTCCAACCTGGTTCTGAAGAAGTTCACCCCCCGCTACTGGATCGCCTTCATCACCACCGCCTGGGGCATCGTCGCCACCCTCTCTGGGCTCGTCCAGGGCTACGGCGGGCTGATCGCGTGCAGGGTGCTCCTTGGCGCCGTCGAGGCGGGTCTCTTCCCCGGGCTGGCCGTCTACCTCACGCTCTTCTACACCAGGCATGAGCTCGCCCTTCGCATGGGCTACCTCTTCGTCTCGGCCGCCATCGCAGGTGCTCTCGGCGGGCTGCTGGCCTACGGCATCGGCCACATGGACGGCGTGGCCGGTCTTCATGGCTGGAGGTGGATCATGATCATCGAGGGGCTGCCGACGCTCTGCCTTGGTGTAGCCACCTTCTTCCTGCTGCCCAACGACGCGCAGTCCGCCTACTTCCTCAACGAGGCCGAGAAGAGGGCCATGATCGTGAGGCGTACGCGGGAGTACGGTAACACGGCGAGCGCGCAGGAGTTTTCGAAACATGACATGATGCGGGCCTTCAAGGACTGGAAGGTCTGGATGTTCTGCATTGCGCAGTTCGGGGCCGACACCATGCTTTACGGTACGTTTGGTCAAGCCTCCGATGCTCCATGGGAGACCTGACTGACTTGTGCAGGCTACTCCACATTTCTCCCGACCATCATCAACGGCCTGGGCAGGTGGACTCCGGCACAGGTTCAGCTGTTGACTATCCCGTGCTACTTTCTGGGCGCGGCCACCTACATGTGTGTTGCCTATTTCTCTGACCGCATCCAGAGGAGAGGTTTGTTCTGTGTGATTTTCGGCTTCATCAGCGTGATTGGTTATGGTCTCTTGATATCAGCGACGCCCTCTGGGGTGCACTACCTCGGGTGCTTCCTCGTCGCCATGGGCTTGTATGTTGTGGTGGGAATCCCCCTGGCTTGGGTAAGTATTCCCTCGCAGTCCTTTTGACCAACACGACCCGACCCAGAAGCTGACCGCCCCTGCAGCTCCCGAACAACTGTCCGAGATATGGGAAGCGGACCACAGCAACGGGGATGCAGTTGACCATAGGGAATGCTTCTGGAGTCATGGCGCCCTTCATATATGCCACCGCCGAGGGACCACGGTATCTCAAGGGTCATGCGGTCACACTATCGCTCGTGGGAATGGCGACTGTCATGTACGGGTTCATGTCTTTGTGGTTCAGGAGCCAGAATAAGAAGCGGGAAGCTGGAGAAGTGCATGCGCATCACCAGCACTTGTCAGACGACGAGCTGGCCGAGCTGGGCGATGAGAGCCATCACTTCCGGTATGTGAGGTAGTCGCTCTTTTCAAAGAGACACAAGCAATTCTATATATGCCAGAACAAAATCTAGACGTTGCGACGCTGTCTCCAGAGACGTGAAGAGATCAGGACGATGAGGGCCCTGCATCTATGGTCAACCAGACTGCACAACGTCCAGTAACTTCTTTAGCGCAATTTTCTCCCCTTAAATTGCAGGTTGAATAAAATGTGAGCTGCACATTTGGAGCTCAAGATGAGGGGGGAAATAATTGAACGGATATGAACACGGCAGGTAGCTCACATAAACGGGAAACCACCCCTGCAGCTGGCTGAGCCCCACTTAAAACGTCCCTTTCGTCGCGTCGCGCTACAGTACCGTCCCTGAACGTCCCGCGGCGCGTCGTTTTGGAGAAAGCTTGCGTGACATCACCAATTTTCTAGGCAACCTTAGCCAGCTCTTCCTTAGGTTCTCCTAACCTCCTGCTGCGCAATTCTGTCACCTCATTGTGCGAAGGATTAGATTTCTCAGTCACATTTTCAGAGGTGCGGCATCACAGACAGTCAGGATGGGAATCAAGCAGCTCTTCTCCATCATCAAGGACGAGGCGCCCGAGGCCATCAAGGAGGGCGAGATCAAGAACCAGTTCGGCCGCAAAGTTGCCATCGTAAGTCTCCAATTGCTCCCATACAGTAATGCAAATAGCTGATAATTTTCCATAGGATGCGTATGTAAAGCGAAACCCAAGATACCGACAACCCACGCTGACAAAAATCACAGGTCGATGAGCATCTACTCTTTCCTTATCGCAGTCCGATCCGATGGCCAGCAACTCATGAACGAGGAGGGCGAGACCACCTCCCACTTGATGGGCATGTTCTACCGTACCCTTCGGATCTGCGACAATGGCATCAAACCGCTCTACGTCTTTGACGGCGCCCCACCAAAGCTCAAGTCGGGCGAGCTTGCGCGACGATACCAGCGGAAGCAGGAGGCCAACGAGGGCCTGGAGGAGGCCAAGGAGACCGGCACGGCAGAGGACGTGGAGAAGTTCTCGCGGAGGACGGTCCGTGTGACAAAGGAGCACAACGCCGAGTGTCAGCGCCTGCTCAAGCTCATGGGCATCCCGTACCTGATCGCCCCCACCGAGGCTGAGGCACAATGTGCGGTTCTGGCGCGCGCAGGTAAGGTCTACGCCGCGGCCAGTGAGGACATGGACACCCTCTGCTTCAACACCCCGATCCTGCTGCGCCACCTCACATTCAGCGAGCAACGCAAGGAGCCCATCCAGGAGATCCACCTGGACAAGGTCCTGGATGGACTGAACATGGACCGCAAACAGGTACGAAGCAGCCATAGCACTCCCCAACTATCAAATATCTACTTGATTACTCACGATGCTTTCTTCCAGTTTGTCGACCTCTGTATCCTCCTCGGCTGCGACTACCTCGACCCCATCCCCAAGATCGGACCCAACACGGCGCTCAAGCTCATCCGCGAGCACGGAAGCCTTGAGAAGATTGTCGAGTACATCAAGAACGACCCGAAGGGAAAGTACACCCTTCCCGACGACTGGCCGTACCTGGATGCCCGTGATCTCTTCTTTGAGCCCGACGTGCGCGCAGCGGACGACCCGCTCTGCGACTTCAAGTGGGACAAGCCGGACGTAGACGGTCTGGTGCAGTTCCTGGTCAACGAGAAGGGCTTCTCAGAGGACCGTGTCCGGTCCGGCGCGAGCAGGCTGGAGAAGGACCTCAAGAGCTCGCAGCAGAGCCGGCTTGAGGGGTTCTTCAAGCCGGTGCCCAAGACAGCGGAGGAGCAGAAGGCTCACAAGCGGAAGCTGGAAGAGAAGAACGAGGAGAAGAGGAAGAAGCTCAAGGAGGAGAAGAAGGAGAAGGCCAAGGCCAAGGCAAAGCCCCGTGGCACCGCTTAAGCTGGGGGAATACCAGGTGCCGAGGTGGGCACATGTGTTGTCTTGAGACTTATGTGACGGGCATTTACCACGAGCCAGTTGCTTCTTTGCATGTTTTTGTTTTCTACTGATACCGAGGGATACTTCCTTGAACAGGGGACTGGCGTTGCTACCGGAGTTTATTATCGGAAAAGGGTATGGGGAGGCATCCCGAGCCATGGCGTTGAGACGCGGCACGTATAGCTAGCACAACAACAAAGCAAGCACAGCTTCGAATGAGGAGCTGCAAATCCAAGTCATCATGACAGCAGATATGGCCTCCCTCGGACGCCCGAAAGTCGTCCGTATGAAGTCTGTTCTAACTCTAAACGACCTGTCAGACCGGGCAACATTGCAGCACTGCAACGTTAGAACACAATCGACCTGGACTGAACCCTTGTCGGCGATGCCCACGGCCATTGTCCTGGCCTGGTCGGAAATTCAGAGTCTGGGGCAGTTGTTAGTGGGAGGGTAGTGGGTCCCCCAGGCGCTGAGCCTCGGCTCTTACCCGTTTCGGCCCCAGGCGATCGCAGGCCGCTGCGAATCACCCCTCGTTCCATTGGCCGAGTCGCCCAGGGGCTGTCAATGATGTCAGCTGGGCCGCTGGGCAGGCTGGTCAGGCTTTCACATGCCAGCTCCCGGGGCGACGGATAGGCTGGTCTACAGGGAACGGGCTGCTGGATGGAGAAAAGGTAGAAAGGCACATGACTCTGTCTAAAATCTGAGAGCTGCATTGGTGCAACACACCAACCCCAGCCCGGCCTGCCGCCGCTAGAAGGGAGACATATTTCCTTGTCCACGGCTTCCCCAGAAATTGCCCCACGGGCACTGGAGGGAGCAAAGTGGAACTGGGAGTGCTCGTAGCTTATTAGCTGAAGAACTGGTCTAACAGCGATGGGATTTTGGGTGTGGGGGTGGTGGGCAGGGGTCCAAGGATTGTCCTCGTGGCCCGTCTTCTCTGACGCTGGCGCTGTGCTGCATCCCTTCCATTCCGAGCATGTGATTGCTCTGCTCTGGTTGCCATAGCCGACACTGTGGCCGCTCCTTTTTAACACCAGCGCAGAGAGCCAGGCTGACTTGCTTTGACCATTCTCCCGGGCTGTTCATTTCTTCCTCTTGCTGGTGATTGCTTCCTTCTTCCTAAATTCCACACCTTCGGTAATCGCCATCAAGTGATTCGCCCTTGCCCATTGCCCCCTTGGTGTAGCATCGCCCTCCCTACAAAATGTCGAAGACGTTCAGCGCCAACGACGTCGCGTCGCATAAGACGCCCGACTCTCTATGGATCATTGTCGACGAGGACGTCTACGACCTGACAAAGTTCCAAGATGACCACCCAGGTGAGAACCACGAATGATCAGGTCCAGCCCACTCCCGGCGCCTCGACTGCGGTCCTCTCGCACTATTTTCGCATTGGTTGAAGACCACCGTCTGACAGAAACCCATAGGTGGCAAGAAGATTCTCCAAAGAGTAGCCGGAAAGGATGCCTCCAAACAATTCTGGAAGTACCACAACGAGGGTATTCTGAAGAAGTACAAGGGCCAACTCCAGGTCGGCAGCCTCGACACCAAGCCAAAGGTAGAGGCCAAGCCTGCGGCAGAGCCAATGCCCGTTGCCGCTCCCAAGTCAGCTCCCGCAAAGAAGCCAGTAACCCCTAAGGGCGAGGAGGAAGCCGAGGCGTTGGAGCCATTCGGCGAGCAGATTCCCTTTTCCGACCCAAGCTGGTACCAAGGAGTCAGTATCCCTTCCCTGCTGTAGACTCGTCCTGTTCACCGCTGACCTCGGATTCTTGCAGTTCCATTCTCCCTTCTTCAACGAGACCCACGCCGCTCTCCGAGCCGAGGTTCGCGAATGGGTCGAGAACGAGATCGAGCCCAACGTCACCGAGTGGGACGAGAAGAAGGAGGTTCCTCCCGAGATCTACAAGGAGATGGGCCGTCGGGGCTACCTGGCTGGTCTGCTCGGCACGGCCTTCCAGAGCGACTACACTGATAACAAGATCAAGTCCGTGGCGCCAGAGCAGTG
Source organism: Diaporthe ampelina (assembly GCA_023522825.1). NCBI lineage: Eukaryota > Fungi > Ascomycota > Sordariomycetes > Diaporthales > Diaporthaceae > Diaporthe > Diaporthe ampelina. The sequence continues at coordinate 117,001 of JAMFTM010000143.1, forward strand.
GGACCTCTTCCACGAGATGCTCATCACCGACGAGCTGTCGCGCGCCGGCTCCGGTGGTTTCGTCTGGAACGTCATCGGCGGTTTCGGTATCGGCTGCCCCCCGCTGGTCAAGTTTGGCAAGAAGGCCCTCAAGGACCGGATCCTGCCTGGCATCCTGAACGGTGACAAGCGCATCTGCTTGGCCATCACCGAGCCAGATGCGGGCAGTGACGTCGCCAACCTGACCTGCGAGGCCAAGCTGAGCGAGGACGGCAAGCACTACATTGTCAACGGCGAGAAGAAGTGGATCACCAACGGTATCTGGTCTGACTACTTCACAACTGCCGTGCGGACGGGTGGTCCCGGCATGAACGGTGTTTCCCTCCTTCTGATCGAGAGGGAGGCCGGCGGTGTCTCGACAAGGAGGATGGACTGCCAGGGTGTGTGGTCGTCCGGAACCACATACATCACATTCGAGGATGTCAAGGTACCAGTCGAGAACCTCCTTGGCAAGGAGAACCAGGGCTTCAGAGGTACGCCATCCAAAACCCCGGCCCCACGTGTCGCATTCAGCTAACAGCCGTGCCCCAGTGATCATGACCAACTTCAACCACGAGCGCATCGGCATCATCATCCAGTGCCTGCGCTTCTCCCGGGTGTGCTTCGAGGAGTCCGTCAAGTACGCCAACAAGCGCAAGACGTTCGGTAAGAAGCTGATGGAGCACCCCGTCATCCGCCTCAAGCTGGCCCACATGGCCCGCCAGATCGAGGCCTCGTACAACTGGCTCGAGAACCTCATCTACCAGTGCGAGAAGATGGGCGAGACCGAGGCCATGCTGCGCCTCGGTGGGCCCATCGCCGGCCTCAAGGCTCAGGCCACCGTCACTTTCGAGTTCTGCGCCCGTGAAGCCTCGCAGATCTTTGGTGGGCTTTCATACTCCCGCGGTGGCCAGGGCGGCAAGGTCGAGAGGCTTTACCGTGATGTGAGGGCTTATGCCATTCCTGGCGGTTCGGAGGAGATTATGTAAGTGCCATCCGTCTCCCTTTGGATCCCCCTTTCAACACTGGAGTAGATGGCTAACACTCAGAAGGCTTGATTTGTCCATGCGACAGTCGATGAGGGTCGCCAAGATGTTGGGAGGCATGAAGCTATAAAGCCGACCTCTTGGGGAGTGTACTTGGAACTATGTGATATATGTATTGAAACATCTGAAACTAGACAAAGAAGCTTCCATGTTTAACATCTCGCTCACAGCGCTGGTTGTCCAAAGGCCGTCCCGTTGAGGAACCGTGACCTTCCTCCCGGGCAATGGTAGAATCAAGTGAAAACAATACCTTCATCCGCTTGGACCGAGAAGTACGAGCTCCGCCCGGTTGTCCACTACGCTGCCACAGCATTTATCATCCAACCTCCTATTGGACAACTTCCTGTCAGACAGCCTCCCCTAGGACAACCTCCTCCACGATAGCCTGAAATAGTCCTATACGACATCCTCCTGAGAGATAACCCATTGAGCAACCTGCATAGGAATAATACTTCTAGGATACCTGGTTTCGTTCCTGTTCCGTATATGTCCGAAGCCTTATACGGCTTGTAGGATAACCTCTTGATCTCAGAGATAACTTCTTTAGGGAATGGCCTTCTTACGGAGCCCTCTGAATACAAGATTCTTTTTATTCACTTTATTTTAGGTAACGGACTAGATGCCGGTAATAAGGGCTTTACAATGGCATTCATACATTAAGGAACATTTTGAGGCCGTCACAGTTATGGTAATGGTAACGATGTGTGTCAAGACGAGTGCGACACCTGCTGGTTCTCTACGTCTCAGTGTTTGAACTTAAGATCGAGGCGTCAAGCAATCGCTTACGCAATTTGCTACACTCGTTTTCAAAATACTTCCCATTCTCTTGTCTAATGAGCTCTTGTGCTTGGTGGACAGTTCAAGGCCTGGGCCGGCGACAGCTCGACCTCGGGTTTGATGGGTGATACACCCAAGTGCGGCGGGCACCACGGCAATGCACGTCACTTCTCAAATCTTATTTTGGTGAGCTCGGGACAGTGACATATACCGATGTGAAGTGCACAAATTGGCCGCCATCTAATGCCGATGACTTCATGTGCCGCCCATCTGCCGCCAACGGCGGCCCAAAGCGATGACCACTCCTGCACCTCGTCGCCGTTCCACAGGCCATATGCAGCTTATTATACTGCCGTGGTCGTTGGACGGATCAGAGCGACCCAATTTTAGCATGTGTTCAACCAGAAGGCGTTGTTTCATGTCCCGATCCGTGAGGCTCACGCGGCACAGCAGAATCCTACCGTTGCAGGCCCCTTCCTCCCATGCACATCAGCTGTATCAAAACTTACCTGCTTGCTTACTCTCTCTCAGCGGACTGATTTTAGCAGCAACCAACTGGCCTATGGAATTGATCTTGAGTGTAGGTTAAATATCAAGCCCCGCTTATTTCTTGGTGTCTTGACTGCCAATGTTTTCGGATCTCATTCCAGGTGTCGGCGTAAAGAAACATTCAAGATTGTTCTGTTTTGATTTCATTTTTCTCCTTCTCGGCTACACGCTGTCGGCATAGCTTTGATCGTCGCATCACAATCAAAGAATTCCAAAATGGCCCGCACCGACCTTGCAATTCAGGAGAGCTTATCGCCCAGCCGAGTCATGGAGAAGTCCCCGATGCCCATGACACCACCGGCGGGATACCTGCCAGAGCGCCCGTGCTCGACCATCCCTGACAATGACTCTCCGCCGGGGAGTCCCCCGAAGGATAGCTACAGCCGACAGAACCCATTTGGGCTATCTCAGCAGCAGCAGCAGTCGCCCGAGGACGACGAAATGAATACTCGGGGCGGCGGTAGGAATGGTGGGATCTGTGAGGTTCTCCTGGCGGCGTGTTGCTGTTATGCGCTCTGTGAGATTTGTTGCTGATGGGACCTGGCTATTGCTTTGTCTTGTTGAGCGTCGAGGAATCGAGATGGCATTGGGTAGGGCGGGTAAAATCCCTCATTTGATTACTGAATGGCGTACAAGGAATGGGGTCTCGCTTCTGGTTTGGAAACGGCGTTAAGGCTGGCTAGGGGCAGGGGCTGGAAGAATGGTTTGCCGGAGAGTCATGGAACGATAGAGAATGCGAGATCGTGAAGCTTATTCTGAGATCTCAACGATAGATCTCCCCTGCCGAAACTCAAACATATTGTTTCGCTTGAATCAGTGTCAACGACGTCAGCTTGCTAAGTGTGCGAGATGGATGGCGACAGTTATTTGCTCTCGACAGAGGTTCTTATTTACAGAAATATATACATCTGAAGTGGGAATATTGACATGAGACATACTGCCGAATTTGCGGTTCCCCCTTTGTCCTTGTGCAACTGCAAGTTCCAAAAGTCCCAGCATCTACAGGTCATCAATCAGGGGGCTCAGGCCCTGCGCGGTACCAATCTTGTCCTCAAAGTACAGCTTGAGCCTCTCAACGTTGGGGCGGTTCAACATGAAGTCAAAGAAGGTCGTCGGGTTTGTGCCGTTCATGTGCCAGATGTCCGGGTAAGGAATGGTGTCAGGCACGGGGATGTCCTGGCGCACGCTCCAGCCCGTGGCCTGGTGCTCCGGCGACAGCATCCAGTTGAAGAGCAGCTTGGCCGACTCCGGGTGCGGCGCGCCCTTGAGGATCGCGCCGGTCTGTGCCCACGAGACGAACTGGCCCTCCTCCGGGAACGCGGCCACGGTCGTGCTCGTGTTGCTCGGGGTGTAGGGCGAGGCGTGCGAGGTGAAGGTCGCGGCCTCGGTGGCGTTCTCGGTGGACAGGATGGTGCTGGGTGTGGCGGTGCCGCGGACCCATCGGGGGTTCTGCTCCAGGAGCTTATCGAACCAGGATTCTCCGTATTGTTGCATGCTGTGTATTTGCGTCAGTCTGTGACAGTTTATGTTGATCCACATGGGGAGGCTTACATCAGATAGAACTGATACAGAACCGCGTCGTCGTCGTTGGGGTATGTGAGGACCAGCTTGTCCTTCAGGCCCTCCTGGAGGAAATCAGGGTACTCGGCGATGGTAATACCGGGCAGCTTGGCGCTGTTGTAGTTGATTCCCCATTGAATAAAGAACAGACCGTACCACGAAGCATCGGTCGACTTGAAGGCTGGGTGGATCTGGTCGAAGCCCACCGGCGCATAGTTGAGAAGAGAGCCTTGCTGCGCCCAGCGGGGGAAGTCGTGGAGGGTCTGCAGGAAAGTGGCATCGACGAAGACGTTGCCAGAATCCAACTGCTGGTCAATCTTGCCGTCATGGTACTTGGAGACGTCGACGGTGACGTTCAGGGTCATGCCGGGGAAAGCGGCCTCGAAAGCCTGCTTCAGGGAGTTCTGCTGCGTGGTCTCGTCACCGCCAGCCCAGACGGTGACGGTACCGCCCTCGGCGAGCGCTGCCTGGTAGATTTCATCAATGGTACGGTTCTCAATGGCTGGTGCCGTGTTGAACCCGAGCAGGTTGTCGGCCAGGGCTCCAGTAGCCAAGGCGAGAGCAAGGATCTGCGAGAACATTTTGTCAAAAGAATGAACACAGCAAGACAGAAGCTGCTCGAATTATTGTAATGGATCCAAAGATGACTGAGCACAAGGCCACTCGTTTCCCAAGCCGGGACGGAAAACCTCCTGGCTTATATTCATACTACTCTCAAAACAACTGATCTAGATAGAAGTTCTAGCCGTCCAACCCCCTTGGCTGGTCACATCCTTCAGTGGGCCTGGAATAGCATCGCCTCGCCTCGCGAGCGTCGCGATGGAGTACAGGGGCGATCCTCATCACTCAGCATTGGTCAGGTTTCCATTACATTGCACGAGTGCAGAAAAACAAAAGCGGGGACTGCATTGATAAGCTTAAGTCACATAGACTTCCACATTGCATGGCATTCTGTTTTGGGCGATCTTCCCGGATGATACCTTATCCATGCCCTCAAGGATCCTAACCGATCACCCCCTAAGCCTCAATCTCGCGTCTCCACCTTGGGACGCATCATCGAGGCTGTACTCCGTTCATCGGTTGTTGGCCAGGTGGGTAAAGGATATCTGTCATGACTCGGGCCGCTTTGAAATGCGCGGTGAATCCCCCTTTCATGTTGGTGGGAGGCTAGCCTAAACCTGTTTCTATCGAGCGGTTACGCGTAAACGGGGAGTGCCGGGGTCGGTCCCATGCGGATGGGTCGAGTATAGTATATGGGACGTCTGTCACGGGTAGCGCAAAACCTTGTTCGACACTCACATGGGCACTGCTGCTAGTGTACCTGGACTGCCAAGTTTGTGGGGTGATCGCCCAGCCCACCAGGACTCTCCGATAAATCCATGGCCCTGGCGAATACACGGATTGTCTACGGAGTAGCGTGGAATTTTCTCACCTTGAATACTGTTTATAGCAAAGGTCCGTTCGCTGCCCAGGTGGGAAACAACGAGTCATCCTAGCCCCTTGTTGATTTGCTGGAGAGCTGAAAACATGGGCCCAGTCAAGGATCATCACACAAAAGTCTTCAGATTTTTGTAGGGCTGAACCAAGAGTCCGTCTAGTATACTTCGTCAGTGCCTTGGGAAACTCAATCGATATGAGAGAGATTATGAGGGTGAACTGCCAATGCTGCTTGACCTCGGCTGTGAGAATCTCTTCCTCTGACGTGCTGACCTCTTCTTTAACAAGTATGCCCAAGATTGGCCGTGAAAACACGATTATTGTGTAGAAAAACACACTTAATGGTTGCTGTGCCCCTGTCTAATTTCCCGACGGTATCACGTCACCGGCATCTGCCACAGGTCAGGAGAAAGCTCGAGTCGCGCCATCCTATCAACAGTCCCGGTAGTCTCAGCTACACTCGACAACAAGTGGTGAGTGTGGATCGTACCTTCCACTCAAGGAAAGTGACATCCGCACTGCTGTGCCGCTCTCTGGGGTGCTCGGCAAATTTCCGGACGGTTATAACGGCAAAGAAGTCTCATCTGGCGAGCTACAGTTGGCGAAGGCGGCACATTTGAATAAAGGTCTAGAACCATCCGATGGGGCAAGAGTTTCCGAGATCACAGAACGATCTTGACATAAGACGAGGTAGTGGGTTGGGAGTATTCAGGGGAGCGGAACGGACCCTGTGTCAGGCGCAGTATGAGAGAGGGAGCTAATCTTAGGTCCAACACTGCCTTACTAGATCAATCGAGAGTGACACAAATGTCAACTTCGGGAACAACCGTGGGGTCTAATCGGGAGATCATCGCCTACCAGAGAAAACGAGAGGGGGACTACCTCACTTCTTCGACATCTCCGTGCTGACAAAATCCAAGGCAGCTCGCGAAGTTCGCTATGTTCGTGCCCAGTTCATTATTAATTACGAGCGCATTACGCCTTTGATCGAGATGCTCATGTGGTACCAATGCAACGGGGAGACTGAGGAGACATCTGGAAGGCTCTTAAATCCCCGGGAAGGCCGGCACTACGATCCGCGTCCCTGCGGGTCTATTCTTGATTCGTCTCCCGCGCGCTTGCATGAACAGGTCCTAGTCCTATCGACTGGGTACACATGATATTGCATGCCACATGTGGGCCTTTCCTTCTCTGTTCGCACAGACCAGCCGTGGCAGGAGTATTCTTCATCCTCGGGTCCACCTCAAGTGCTTGTGTCAATCCTTCTCTCATCTCACCGAAATGTTTGCATGAGGGCAACTGCCTGCTTTGTTCTTTATGTTGGCCATCTGTCGTTGGCCAAGCTATCAAGATACTTGGAAAATGTTCAGGACCCCCTGTCAGCTGAGTAGTATTAGATTTCAGGTATATAAGTTCAGTCAATTGGCAAACTGTCCGTCCCCATGTACGCTTACTATTGGCATCTATTTAAATCAGAGAATAATTTGCTCCAAGAAAGACAGTGTAGTACAGTGGATGACTACTTTCCGCCGCTATACCTCAGGGTCTGTAAACCCCTTGGAGCTGCCATCGGAGCCTCTCGTCGCCCGGGTTGCCAGTACGCGCGAGCTATCTGAGTGCCCAGGCTGGACTTCCGCATAATTGATCACCTCACTTGATACGACCGGAAATGCAGATGCCTTCGACGTTGTCATTGTCGGCGGTGGAACCGCTGCTCTCGTCTTTGCGTTTTGACCGTTTAAAGACCCCTAAGTCCCAATCCTTCTCGAAGCTGGACAGGATTCCCCAGTTTGTATCATTTTGTGATATTAGCCAAATGTGACGACAAGGGAGGAAGAAGCCGTGGAGCGTTGCGAGAGGTTGCCCCTTGCCTCTGCGTTTTCTCAGGCAACTTCCTGCTACGCTTATCTTTTGAACGTAGCACCCCTTTTCCCACCATGAGTCCAACCCCTGAGATACACACTATCATCCGTGTGAATCAATGCCATCTTGACAGGCATCAGCGGCTGGTCTCCTTAGAACTCAGGAAATATCTGTTCTGAGCCATTCAAAAGTGTCCATCAGGTCGAAGTCAAAGTCCAACTGCCCCGGCAAACCCCAATCCGCGATGACCGGGGGCATATAGGGCGTGTCGACAGGATGATTCAGTGAGTAGTCAAGGACTGCTTGGATGACCGTTTTGCAGTTGGCACACAAGTCGCCGTTTGAAGCGTAGGGCTTGACCCATCCTAGAAATCCTACCAGGAGGCTAAGTTGTTGAACGATGGCCGAGCGAGTGATTCCTGTGCTCTTCTGAGTCCCCAATTCGCCTGGCTTGAGGAGATTGAGGCAGAGAACGCCTCCACCAGGAGCGGCGTAGGCCATCACCTTTTAGTTACTTGTTAGCACAGAATCGTTGAGAACAATATCTCTGATTGCAGCCCGTGGAACCATGACGTACCAGCCACATGAAATCATGATGAATGGCAGACAATCGATCCATGTTGGTCCAAAACATGACCGTAGTGGACACCATTTCAAAGCTGACCTGTAAGAGATCGTCATTCACCACATGTCCGGCGCGGCAGCGGAGCCGCTCAATGAAGAACAAGTTCTGCAAGTGTTCAAGATGAATCAAAAGTCTTGTGTACAACGTTTCTGCGTCGATGGTCAGATCGTCAAAGTTGGCGGTGTTGAATAGTAGTTTCCGTGGGAGGCCAGCCAAGGTGTTTACCTGGCGGGCTTTGAGCTCACTTAACTTCAGGTTAGTAACGTTGATATTCATAGCGCGATAGCACTAACAGCAAAGACGTTTCCGAAGGTTTGGCTCCTACCGCTAGAGCAATCTCAAATACCTCGTCGCGGATGATGGCGAAGCTGAAGCGTGCCCGGAGAGGGCTGACAGGGTAGATAGCATCATCCTGGCTCCATCCGTTGTCATCAAGCTCACCAACCTTGCGCGCCATTATCTCCCTATCAGACAGCAGCCATTCATCTGCTAAATCAAGTGGTAGCCGTGTCGAAACATATCTGCTGCTGAGGAGAGGTGGCCGGCCGGTGAAAGAGGCCAGTACTTTGTCGGTGTTGAAAACGAAACAGAAAAGTCGCCTTTGAAACTCCGAAGAGAGAGTGGGAGCACGTTCTACCATCTGCTCATCGTTTTCGACATGAAAGCCAAGGAAAGTCATGGCTGCTATTGTCTCGGCATGGAAACTCCAGCAGGAAAGAGCTTTGTCGAGTACAGTCAGTACATGCTTGACGACACTCTTCTCTTTTCCCCAGCCTGTCAATTGTGGTGCAGGGGCATTTCGTTGCGACTTACTTGCGTCTCCGGAGAAGACCGAGTCAATGATCATACGTTTGTAGTAAAGATATACGACTAATATGTTCCCCGTTGTCGTCGCCGACCTTGATAGAGACAAACAATCGCTGACGCATCTTCCGTACATAGCGTCCTCTTCCGTCGCTGTTTGTATCTTGAGTGCGGACTGGCGTTTTCTTCTAGATCCTAATTCCCAGTAGACAAATAACACGCCAAGAGACTCCCAACGGAAATTTGCACCTATGAACTGGTCTATCCATTCTTCTGTATCCTGCTCGTTGTCGGAGAAACGTTTCGTGGTATTGCGAGACAATAAATCGCTGAGGGCATCCAGAGACTGCTCATTTGATTCGATTGGGTCAAGGAACCGACCAAAACTGTCAAAGAAGGAGTCAAGCATGCGTCGAGCCAGGGGACGGATCCAGGCATCGTGGGGGCCGAAATGGGCATCAAACAAAATGTTCGCCTCATGTTTTGGCGGTACATTTCTGAGCAGATTGCGGCAGCTCTGTAATGTTATGTCTGACAGGCCGAACTTTTCCCGCTCCGTGGTGAGCCTCGATTCATTGCGATGCTGCAGCTGGGATGACTGATGAGGGCTTGGAAGTGCGACGGTGGTACGAGCTTCTTCATAGATGCCGAGGAAAGAAGTAAAGCCGAGATAGCCAGGTCTCGGTGGGCTTCCGGACCTGGTTATCTGGGGCTCAGCTACACCAGACGCTTGGGAAGGGAGGGCGGCTCCATCGTTGACCGAGATGGGGTGACTGCACGTGGGCAAGTCGTTGACTGGCGTTGCTGGTGAAGGTGACACGACACGTGGGACGGGGGTCTCGAGCGAAGCAGGGCTGCTTTGGGCGGCTCCAGAACTTGTTGGCCCCGGAGTGATAGTTGCGGATTGCTGCAAAGGCTCGCTCTCGTATTCACATGGTGCCTTTCGACGTCTTCTCTTGCAACTTCCACAGGTCGGTCGAGAGCGATCACAGGCGACCTTGCGCCGGTGGCAGGGCCCACAAGCTCGGGGCCGCCCTGTGCTTCGGGAATCTGCTGATATGGGCGCCATTTCCATAATCTTCAGTTTAAGGGAAGAAAGAAGCAGTTGTAAGCGTATCCATTACAGGCGCATTCTTCGGCGCCGAGAAATGTGTTGAGGTTCATATTGACGGACCTCGGCATCGGGTTCGGTGCCCTGGGCTTGGTTGGTCACATTGAACGCTTACATCATCGCCGCCTCTGTTTGAGCCTCTGGGTGGACGATTCTGACCTCAACACCGCCACGCCGAAGCGCACCATGACTCGTAGATCAAGTAGAATTAGGATACAGACGTTTGAAATACCCGAGACTCCTCGTAGCAGCAGATCTGTTGATCTGTTGAAGTGAGACGTGACCAGTTGGTGTCTTGGGATGTAAGTGGGTGAGCTCTGCCCCGCGTCTGCTGCCGCCATAGCATCCATCTCAGAACCACTCATAGAAATTGCTTGCCATGGGACCGCGTCCCATGGGAAATATGAATCGCCCCTAACGGTAGAGGAAACCTCCCATAGAATAAATCACTCAAGAGATGTTCACCTATAGGATAGTGCTCACTTCAAAAACTGCCATTTGGGGACTATAGGAACATATAAGTGACAACTACGCCCAGGCCTTATCGAGCTCTTGTAGTTGCACACAAATGCTTCTAATTCACCACAGCGATCAGAAACCCATCGAGAATGGTATGCCCCTCCAGAACCGTGTGAGCCGTGGACACAACCGGCACCAGCGTAGCCTTAACTCTTTCATCCTTGCCCACATGAGTCAAGAGCGAATCCCGGCCATGTTCCGCAGTGCCGTCCCTCAGCATTTTCCAAACGACGTTATCGACATAAACACACCCATTCTTCCTGGTCAATTTGACTGCCCAGTCGAAACACTCATTCTGCTCGCCCCAAGAGGCATCACAAAACACCATGTCAAACTTGCGGCCCTCCTCGGCCAGCTTAGGCAGAACATCGAGAGCAGCGCCGAGGATAATCTCCGTATTGAGGCCCGCGACATTCTCCACAGCGACGTCGCGGTGCTTCGGATTGATCTCGATGCTTGTGACTTTGGCACCTGACTGTGCGAGCCAGATGGTCGAGTACCCGCCGAGCGTGCCGATCTCGAGCACGGTCTTGGCCCCGATAAGCTGACATTGGATGGCGAGAAACTGGCCTTGGAGCGGGGAAACTGTGATCTCCGGCAGCTTATGTTCGCGAGAGTTGGCAAGGGCGTTGTCCAGCTGCGAGTTTGGCCGGAGAAGGTTGTGGCAGGCGGTGCCTTCGACGGCGACTGCCGCTGAGACAACGTCCTTTTCTGAAGACATTTGGGTCCGTAACTATATTACAAGAACTTCTTGGGGATTCCTGACGTTGGAATCAGGTTCATTGCCAACCAGGGCGCAGGGGAAATGTCTATTTATTAACATTTGAACAGTCACACCTAATGGGCGGCTTGCCAACTCTGTGCTGGAAATCGAAACCCGGAAAATCAACCCGGCCTTCCTCCAGTATCTTTTAGCTCCTGAAGCATACCTGAATCAAATCTTATCTGATCGGGATCTATTGGAGGTATCCCTCCCAATACGCTTTCATAGAACCTTGTGGTACACCGAAGTCTCCAAACTCGGCCTCGGCCTCGGTCATGGAGCTTCAAACCTCCAGGGCTTGGAATGCAGCTCCATAGACCGGCGCCGAGGCTCTGGCCGAACTCCGGCTTCCCACATTTACACACGGCACTCGACGCTCGGTACCAAGAATCATCTGCGAGATAGAGAAGCGACAAGGATGAATGCGTCACTCCAACTTTCCCAGCCCTTTCGTGTAGGCCTTAGGGGTGTGACTCAGTTCTTGGTGCATCTGCGCTTCGTATGACTTTGCCCCCCAGACTGCTATTTGAAACGAACACTTCTGTGCAAACAGAGTTGAACACTCAAATACCGTTATTGGAGGATTTATCATGGCGACAACTACTGGTTCACACCTCTCCCGCCGCGGTGTCTTCTACGCATCACCAGAAAATAACAATGCACTTCTTGACATCCTGCGCGATGCATGGGATCCCGTCTCCAACCCAGGCGGGTTCCTGAGTCTCGGCGTCGCTGAAAATGTTCGTTCAACGTGGTTCCAGCATCAGAACAGCAAGTTCTGCGCGAATCCTAACGGGTCTTATAGACTCTTATGCACGAGGAGCTCATAACCCACATCGAATCGACTGTCAGTAGCCTTGCCGCGCCACAAAATGGCTGGACTTCCCGCTATGTCGTGTCTGAAACTTGTAATCCACTCAACTGATTCCCAAGACAGCTCAAGCTCGACAGTCATGCTCTCGGCTACGGTGATGGCTTCTATGGGAGCCATCACTTGCGGCAGGTCTTGTCAGATTTCCTGACCTCCTGGTTCAGATCCTCTCACCCAGTCCTTCCACATCAGATAGTCGTCACATCCGGTGTCAGCGCTGCCATTGAGGCTTGTGCATTTTCTCTGTGCGACCCTGGTGACGGTGTCCTCTTGGCTCGCCCTTTCTACAGGGCGTTCCTGTACAATCTGCGTAATAGAGCAGGGTTGGTTTCCCTTGACGTAGTTGTTGGGATTTCCGAGGGGCTGATATCAGTTCTAGGCTGCGTCCTGTACTGGTTTCCTTCAACGGGCTTGACCCAATGGCTTCTGAAGGCGTCAAGGCGTACGAGAAAGCGTTACTCGAAGCAAAGCAGGAAGGAATTACTGTGAAGGCTCTCATGCTTTGCAACCCGCATAACCCTCTCGGTAAGTTGTCGACGCCACAGTCCTAGCGTATTCATCTATAAAGTGTACACCGTTGACCGTGGTTCAGGCCTTTGTGCTTCACTTGAGCTTCTTCGGGAATTGATGCGATTCTGTCAGAGACATAAGATCCATCTCATCAGTGACGAGATATATGGGCTTTCCCGCTGGGGCAATACGGACACCGCCGATAAATCACCCTTTCACTCCGTGCTTGCTATTGATAAGACAGATCTAATCGATCCCGCTCTTGTGCATGTGCTCTGGGGAATGAGCAAGGTTGGTTCGTCAACTTGTGGTTTTGGAAACCAATGCAGTGACTGAGTGTTCTAGGACTTCGGGGTGAATGGCATCAGACTGGGCTGTGTCGTCAGCCAGTCGAACGAGGATCTCCTCCGAGCGTTGCGCACCAACTCGTGAGTAAAGTGCTCCCGTTTCTAGTCGGAGGAAGGGAGGCTGACAATGCTTGCCAGGATTTTCACCTGCCCGTCCTCGTTAGCTGACCGAGCCACGGCTTCAATTCTGTCGAATTCGGAATTTGTCACAAGTTTCATAAGAACAAATAACAGAAAACTCGTGGAGTCATACAGACGAACAACAGAGTTTCTTTCCCATCACAAAATTTCGTTTAGACCAAGCAATTCTGGTTTCTTTATCTGGACTGACCTCTTCTCCTTCTGGTCGCCGAAACTTGGTTCGAAGGCAGCGGAGAAGGGACTTGGACTTTCGGACGTGGAACCAGTTCAGCGATGGGAGTTGGAAGACCGGCTGAATGAACATTTTCATAATAACAAGATTTTCCTGGCTGCAGGGAAATCGTTTGGAAATGAGGAGGCGGGTTGGTTCCGGCTCACCTTTGCCTTGAAACAAGACTATCTCGAGGAGGGACTGCATCGTGTAGTGAGAGCGATGCAAACCTTCAACGCTGGGCTCTAGTAAGGCGAGGCGGGCGCAGTTACTTTATAACTTTATTCGGTGTGAACCCAACCAGACAATCAGTGTGTTCAAGCTCTGCGGCTCTGTCCGTTGTATCACGATATATTCAACCTTATTGGCCACTCCTCAAATCGTCGCTGATCAACTGACCTCAGCGTGCAACCGACCGCCCGGGCGTTGCCTCTAAATTTGTCCAACAAGGGATGAAGTGTTTCAGTTTCTGGAGGAAGTTTCGCCCCTGCTGTGGCGAGATCCAGCAATAAAACCTTTTTTGAGGCCATCTGAAGTCTCCTCTTTTGTCCAAGCCTCATTACAAGGCTCGAACCCGGTGGATTCGGATTGACAATAGACAGTACATTTTAAGCAGAAGAAGGAAGGCCAACGCAGCTTGCGGCTCTATGCCATTCTGTTTTCTTCGCGTTCATTACGGCGACGGATACTTAATATCTGCAGAGAGGGCGCAGATTCTAAGAAATGGCAATTTCGCAACTCTGCATTTACGACTCGTTGGGAATTCGCAATCGTGACGGGAGGGTATATATCCGCTAGAGCAATCCCCTTCCCCCGCCCTTTGTCAGTGTTGGTAATAAAGTTAGTAAGTGATTGGTGCTTAGTAAACCTTACAAATATATGATAGAGCATTTTTGACCCCTATTTCCACGTTTCTCGGAATGCTATCGAGTCCCGAAGCCATGTCTTCCTACATTCGAACATATCAAGACACGACTTGAAGGGACATGTTGAGTCAGTTTCAGTGCACCTGGGCATGTATTCAGATGCGGCTGAGCAACAGGGCTAGTCTTCCCGGCCCCACTCCAGCTTACTCGGTGATTGCTAATACTCACATAATATTATTCGTCCCCTTACAGAGTTGAGGGTTTCGGCTCTAGTATACTTGCCTGGGAATCTTACTAGTAAAAGGCAAAAATTAATGGTAATTTCTAGCCAAATGCTCGATCGTAAATTGAATCTCAATCCTTCTCACAAGACAGAAAACCACTCTGAATTTGACAGCTGTCTGGCGGGATTTGGATTTAGCTGCAACAGATTCGCCTTCTAGAGCCTGTGCTACATTCGTCATCTTCTCGCAGACCACTATTCGCCATAGCCATGACGGACCTATCAGAGGTTAAGTCGAGAACCATTCTCAAGCAACTACTCAAGCCTGCCCATGGGCAAATGGGAGTAAAAATACACCAACCGATTGGCTCTGGAGAATTTTCGGAGTTCATGCCATGTGAGGCTGCATTAAATCTCGTCCTGGAAGTGGCTGACACACTTTTCCAGTCCTCCTTCTTGATGATCTTGAATCAAATGGTCAAAACTCTGGTTTTGGCGACCATCCTCACCGGGGCCAAGAGACCATGACATACGTATTGGAGGGATCCCTTGTACACCAAGATAGCAACGGAAATAAGGGGACTCTGCATGTCGGCGACATGCAGGCCATGCGGGCCGGTTCTGGCATCATGCACAACGAAACCCCCATCGCCAACCCGAAAACCAAGCGCACGAAGGGGATTCAACTCTGGGTTGCGTTGCCTGAAGCTAATTTAAACGACTCTGCAGCATATAGGGACATATCTTCAGCTGAGTGTCCTGTCTCGAGGCCTGCCCCTGGTGTCACGGTAAAGGTGATTGCAGGGGATTCTTTTGGCGCCACAATGCCAATTTGGACAAGAACACCTGTGTGGTACTTTGACATCACTTTCTCGGCGAGAGCTGGTCCAGTCACACACCCTGTCCCAGAGAATTGGGGTGCTTTTGTGCATGTTCTCGAGGGCAAACCCAGAGTTGCCGGATCGCAAGGCCGACCGCATGAGATTTTTTTCATGAACAGGGATGGTGACGGTATCAAGATTGAGAACAAGAGCGATGAAGTGGCAAGAGTGCTGTTGATCGCGGGAGATCCACTCGAGGGACAGGAGGTGCATAGGATGGGGCCGTTTGTAAGTGCTAGCAGAGGGGGGATAAGCAGGGCATTTTTGGATTACCGCATGGGTGTGAATGGATTTGAGCGAGCAACTGGATGGGAGAGCGATGCTGTACACTGATCAGTGAACGATATCCTCACTAGATATTTGCTGGCCCATGGTTGGGTCTTTGGTTCTTTGTTCTCTTGTGGATATCGTCTGCAAATTTTATCGGTCACCATCTGCATGGTGCTCCACAACATCTTCCGGGAATCGAATACGGCAAGATTTGTATTGTACACGTCTCGTTTACGATGATGGATATTTCTATTTTCAGAAGTCGAGGCACCAAGAAGATGGGGCTCGGCTGTCCAGAAATTTGTTCGACCGTGATTTTCCAAGGAAACCTAGCTCATACAATAGGCGTCGAAACAGTTTACCCTGCCATGGATCAGGCTCAATCCTGTCACAATGCCGCGCGGTATTGTGGGTGATACTAACAGTCGTTGGCAACCCGGGTCACTATACACGTCCGGATCGGTCTACCCACGAAACGTTTAATTACACTGTGCACATCGTCACCTTTGACCAATCTGATACGAATGCGACCTGGATCAACAACATCTACGCATCCCGGGCTGCTGCTTGGAACTTGATCTAGGTGTTGTATGCCAGTAGAACGTCAAACCAAGTGATACCTTTAGCCCGGCAATATCATCTTCCATTCTCTGCAGGGTCTGATGATCAGCTTCGAGATCGCTGACCCATCATTGCACTGCCATGGTAGTCTGGCAATGTCCTATACAGTGAAGCAGCGGCACAAGGTATTTTGTCGAACAAATGACACTTTATCGCCGGCTTTCAGTCGTCAAGTCTATTATGGTTGATATTGACAAAGGAACAGGGGCTGCCATCTCAGCAGCAATGTGGGCCGGTATGTTCCACCAAAAGCCGACTGAATCTCTACCAGACCCTCGAATGCCAGCTTTGGATAACATACTCCAATGCATTTCATATTCTCGTTGTCGGACTCCATCGGCACACCCGCGAGAGCAGGCATCGACCGGGATTTTACGGAGAGACTCAGCTTGTCATCTTCATCGCTGCCACCTTCGTCCTCGCCATTACGTGGATTGCAGTGCTTTCTTGGAGGGACATCGACGCCAAGAAGCAAAAGAGCCGCAAAGATTGACCTTTCAAAGTGGTGTCAGGACCACGATGGTGCGGCCGTTGGCAAAATACTCAACCACTTCAAGCTCGGTAGAAGTGATTGGCCGAATGCAAGGTTCAGGTGGATGATGATCCGGAGGGGTAAATGGGAAAATGTGGAGCAGTATTGGCGATTGGTGTAGTTATGACGAGACACGATGGTGGACGGCTGGATGAGCCTACAACGTGGTCGGTGGGCAGCCAGAACTGTCTCTTTGTTTCTGTGTCTCTGCACGTAGTCCCAAAAGACTATGATATTGAATGGACAGGAAAGTTGATACTGTGCGCGGAAGGCGACAGACGACTTGGATCGGAGAGTCAATATTGTGAAGAGGAGACATCTGGCTGGCCAGATGTAATGAATGACTTGGGAGGCTGTGGGGCTTGGTTGCCTCGCATTGGCCAATCCCATTGTGTGCTGCTGTTTGAGAGCCAGTCATGTTGAATTGCATGTCCATGTCACCAGAAATTGCTATCGTTTGAGCGGTCAATGCGAATTCCTCCCCTTTTTCGCCAGCATGGCCCAATGTGCCTCTTGATGATCCATACTCGAAGTCGATGCCCAACTTGCCGCGCGCATGAGCCGGCCGTCTCAAGACTTTCCCGTTCCGCAACTAGGCCAACGGGCTCGTCTCAACGTTTCAAGCCCGCTCTCCGGTATTGGCGTTTGTCTCATAGTGGGGCGAGTCCACGTCATGTAACCGGGAGGACGTTGATGTAAGGGAAAGATAGGCAATCGACTTTGTGAGGCACGAACCAGCCTGTCGACGAGGAACAAGCTCAGAGTTGGGGTTGGGCTCTTCCATTGGCCTATTAGTGTTTGCTGATAAAACTCTGCCAGCGTTTCATGCCTGTGATATTAGTCCACGATACCCGGCGGCACCACGCCTGCTAACGGCGACCCACATTGTTCTGGTTAAGATACGATATTATGCAAGCCGAACCCCCGGCGCCGGAGGCTAGGGCCGAGTTTATAACGCCTTGGCTCGTGTTGACCCGGCTTGACCGCGAAACACTCACCGCATCCAATGCCGAATCTTTCAACTGAATACAACGGCCAGTCGCAACGGCCATTCACTCCAACAGCAGCCTCAATTGCCCGGCTCAGTCATCGGCCGCCATCCATCGAGAGAGGGTCAATGCATGCGGCAACCCAGCAGGCTCACCACGCAGTGGCATGCTGCGGAAGTGAATCAGAGTCCCTCGAACGGTATAAAAAGTCTTGAAGGATCCGGGCCACGACGACGACATCGGAGGGACAAAGAACTGCCCTTGAACCAAAAACCACCGTGCCAGGATTGTAAACTATCCCCGACATACCCTCGGACGCGGTGAACTCACACGACCACCATGGGATGCGAAGTACCCTGCGGCGATTGCAGCAATGACTGCAGCGTGACCGACATCGAGGACTATGAGAAGGAGCTGTCGGAACTGCAGAAGAGGACCAAGGAGGTAGAGGCGAAACTGGCCAGCCTCAACGGGAAGAAGCCGGGCGCACCCACGCCGAAGCTGCGCTCGTCCAACTGGTTCAACCGCAAGGACGACCTGACGATAAGCGCCCTCTATGTCGAACGCTACCTCAACTCTGGCATCACGAGGGAGGAGCTGGTCTCCGGGAGGCCCATCATCGGCATCGCGCAGTCCGGTAGCGACATCGCCCCGTGCAACCGGCACCACCTCGAGCTGGCCAAGCGGGTTCGTGAGGGAATCCGCTCAGCCGGCGGGGTCGCGTTCGAGTTCCCCATGCACCCCATCCAGGAATCCACCCGACGGCCCACGGCCACCCTCGACCGCAACCTGGCCTACCTGGGGTTGGTGGAGCTCATGCACGCTTACCCATTCGACGGGATCGTCATGCTCACTGGCTGTGACAAGACGACCCCGGCCTGCCTCATGGCCGCGGCGACTGTCAACATTCCCACCATCTGTCTCAATGTCGGGCCTATGCTGAACGGCTGGGTCAACGGCCAGAGGGTCGGGTCTGGGTCTGTCGTGTGGCAGGCCCGTGAACTGCATGCGGCCGGATATATTGCGGATGACGAGGTTGCGGACTTCGTCGCCAGCGGCACCCCTTCGCCTGGGCATTGCAACACCATGGGAACAGGTGAGCTTTTTGATTCACACCACCTTTTGCGACTGGCTTTTATGCGCTTCTTGATGGCTAACTCGGGGTCCCGGACAAGCTTCCACGATGAATGCCCTCGCTGAAGCCTTAGGAATGGCTTTGCCAGGGTCAGCAGCCATCCCGGCGCCGTACCGAGAGCGGTCCCAGGTGGCATATAAGACGGGCACCCGCATCGTTGAGATGGTTCATGAGGACATGAAGCCATGCGATATTAGTGAGTCGATGTAGTCTGACGTCCCCCTCTTATGATCACACGACCCCAACCACCTTGTTCATTGGTGCGGAATACTCCGAGACCCCCTTGTTGACAGCTGCATGCATGCGAGGCGCTGCAGCTTGTG